>JAVTVY010050243.1:0-22775 GCA_036873755.1 Hanleya hanleyi | reverse complement strand
TGTATCACTTCTGCACCTTGTCTTCAATAGTAAGTGCTGAACTGGAAATGTGCATAAAGCAAAGCAAGACTACATGCTGTAAATGGTGAATTTGTAAGTTAATTTCATCTGATGTATCAACTTTTTTTCAATTGACTGATCAAATCAAAATACTATAAATTTCACCAAAACTGATTTAAACTTTGGGATGCAAGCAGGCAGGCTGATACAATACAGATCTATGCAGTTATTGGCTAACCAAATCATTTTAGCTTTGCTTTTTCACGGGGAACAACATTATCAATTTCTCCACTTACTATGAAGTCAAAAAAAAAAAAAAAAAAAAAAAATCTGAACGTTCCCACAATTCCCACCATTAAATGGTTGTTGTTCTTCGAGGAATTCTTTCCCTTCCCACACGATGGTGTCAACAAAGTTGGCCTTTTTATTGGCTGGCTCGCACCAATTATGATGATTCCCATTGGTTGATTTTCACCAGAGACAATAATTTCCCACTGGCTACTTCACCAAATTAAAGAAATCCTATTGGTTGTTGGTTGGATTTACCAACCTCAGAAATTTCCACTGGGTGATGGCTTCACCGAATTCAAGGCTTCTCATTGGCTGGATTCACCGACTTCTGAAACCGCTATTGGCTGGTTGTTTCTGGAGATAGGCAAGTTGACTTCACTCGGTGCCTTCGGGAGGCTATAAAGGCAATTGACACTTAACCAAAATCTCTTTGGCAAAGATTTCAGTTGATTTCCTCCAGGTGACGGCACTCCGACTTCAACTTCACGAATTCCTTCGCCACTTCATCATTAGTCCTTTGGGACAGAATACGCAGGATGGTCCAACCGGTTTCATCGAGGTGTACACGCCTTCCAAGGTGGCACCAGCAGGCACAGCTACCCTGCTCTACGATGTCTCGTAACTGCATCACAGCCACTCCAATCAGGCGATCTTCTCGGGCAAAGCAATAATCCTTCACACAGATGTGTAGCTCATAGGCATCGGGCTCATCTTCATTACCCAGAATGCTGTGGGTGAGAAGAGATTAAGGAACGAGGTTAAGATTACATTTCCCAGAATGCTGTGGGTGAGAAGAGATTAAGGAATGAGGTTAAGATTAAATTTCCCAGAATGCTGTGGGTGAGAAGAGGTTAAGGGAATGAGGTTAAGATTAGTGAGTGAACAATGTCAGTATAACGAGGCTTCAGAGCCAGTTTTCAGAATTCCAAGTTCGGTAAAGCTGAAGCAGAGAAATAGTCCTGAACACCGTTTTATGTCTACGCAAATAGCTAAGGTATTTCTTTTCCAGAACATAATCATATAGTCCAAGTGTACAAGCGTATTGACCCTGTGTCATAAAGCTATTAAATATTCATGACATGGGATCTCTGAATGGCAAATGCATTTGAAAGAAGTATCATCCCATAGCGACATTCAAACCCACAGAAAACGATATAATAATTGACTTATATCAACTGTTTTATTCCTCACCTTCCAATCCCACCCCCCTCCCCCCAAATACAAAACATGCAGGGATGAGAGTGCAACAAGAACAAAATATCTGAAAATATCTCAACCCCCCACTCCCCATACTGTTTTTTTTTAACAGAGACCAAAGGCAGAAAAACTTGGAAGAAAAAAAAGTCAAAATCAAATGAAATCCTGAAATTTCTCATCCGTGAAGGTGTAATCTAGAAGAACAAACTACTTCCAGGACTTACAAGTGGAAGGTTTCATTGAACTTTGGCGACCAGTTGTTACTCTTCGACTTGGTGGAGTGTTTGCGCTTCTTATCACTGAGGTGAGGACCAATCAGTATCACTTCAACAAATGGGCGGAACATGCTGGCGGTCTGCCATTTCAAATCATTGGCGGCAACCACTGTTGGAAGAGAGATATGTAATGGTTAATTATCCATGGTTATGTTAGTATTACAAACAATCATAATTAGGTCAAAATACAAGATGTGCTAGTCCTGTACCATGACTGTATCATGCAGGGATTTACCATGGTGTACCAGACAGGGATGACCCATGGTGTACCAGGCAGGGATGTTCCACGGTGTACCATGCAGGGATGTGCCATGGTGTACAATGCAGGGATGTGATGTGCCATGGTGTACCATGCAGGGATGTGCCACGGTGTACCATGCAGGGATGTACAATGGTGTACCATGCAGGGATGTGCCATGGTGTACCAGGCAGGGATGCACCCTGATGTACCATGCAGGAATGTACCACAGTGTACCATGCAGGATGTACCCATGGTGTACCATGCTGTACCAGGCAGGGATGTTCCACGGTGTATCATGCAGGGATGTGCCATGGTGTACAATGCAGGGATGTGATGTGCCATGGTGTACCATGCAGGGGTGTACCATGGTGTACCATGCAGGGATGTGCCACGGTGTACCATGCAGGGATGTACAATGGTGTACCATGCAGGGATGTGCCATGGTGTACCATACAGGGATGTACCACAGTGTACCATGCAGGGATGCACCATGGTGTACCAGGCAGGGATGCACCCTGATGTACCAGGCAGGGATGTACCACGATGTACCATGCAGGAATGTACCACAGTGTACCATGCAGGATGTACCCTGGTGTACCATACAGGGATGTACCATGATGTACCATACAGGGATGTACCACGATGTACCATACAGAGATGTACCATGGTGTACCATACAGGGATGTGCCACGATGTACCATACAGGGATGTACCACGATGTACCATACAGGGATGTACCACGATGTACCATACAGGAATGTACCACGGTGTACCAGGCAGGGATGTAACACGGTGTACCAGGCAGGGATGTAACATGGTTTACCAGGCAGGAATGTACCATGGTGTACCATACAGGGATGTACCACGATGTACCATACAGTGATGTGCCACAGTATATGCATATCAGGGATACACCACAATGTACCATACAGGGATGTACCACGGTGTACCATGCAGAGATGTACCATGGTGTACCAGGCAGGGATGTACCATGGTGTACCATGCAGGGATGTACCATGGTGTACCATGCAGGCATGTGCTATGATGTACCATGCAGGGATGTACCATGGTGTACCATACAGGGATGTACCACGGTGTACCATGCAGAGATGTACCACGGTGTACCATGCACCATGGTTTATCGCATCATACATTTGGAAGTAATATATATATGTTGAATATATGTGAATGCAACAGAGTTTCAACAGGTATCCTCTTTGTATAAGGTGGTATTCTCTGCTCACCTTTGACTGTAACCTTGTGCTCCCCTGTGCCAGGATGTGTGAATAAATCGACTTGTATGGAGACTTCACCCACAGGGTCATCTATACTTGGCTGGTCTGTGGAAAAAAACAACAACAACGTCAATATATTACTCAAGCTGGATATATGTTACCAACATTGGTTTACTGACTAAAACAATACAACAGAATTAACCAAATGCAGAGCAGTTGAATGTTTATATGGGGATGATCAGATGTTGCAAGACAGCAATGTTCTGCATCATTTATGACAAACAGAACAAGAATTTCTTCAAACAACTCACACTTGATCCCACCCCATCTCATTCCGTAACCATGCACCTTCAACCCAGTTTGCACCATCATGTCCCTACATATACATAGCTCTACACAATATACTATGTAACCCACCTTGCTGTGTTTGGGTGCTGACGAATGTTTTGATGAGCGTATCCGTCGTCTGCGTGTAGAGCGAGAGCGCGTAGCGCAGGGATTGCAGTTCCGGGCTCTTGTCCAGAAACGTCTTCTTCAACCCTTGACCTCCAGCATGGAAATATTGCTTGATCGTGTCAAGGGCCATGTCCAGCACCGCGCACTGTTTGGGACTCAGATTTTTCTCTGCTTCTCTCGACATATCCTGTTAAGGAATTGGCTTGTACAGTTAGAATAGAAGGGAGACAACTGTACAAATGGTAAGAAACTAAAATGCCATTTGTGAAGACTTTAGACGGCAGCAAATGTAGAACACATGCTGTAATTCTATAAACAGGCTTGATGCCTTAATGTTAAAATTATTTTCCCATGGATTTCAAAGAACGTGTATCCCAGTGCCCATATTTCCAAATGCATGCACAAATATTATTCAAAATTTTGTAATACCAAGATACCACCACACGAATATAGAAATTGTGCCAATGTGGGGGGAAGAGTCAAACACATTGTATCCATGCCATGATATAGGGTGGGTTATTTACATACCAATTGGTTAGGAAATCATTAAAGTCACAGACCAAAGTGAGTGCCATTACCACAACAACAAAACTATTAATGCAATTTGATATCGGACTTTGAAGTTGGAATTTGCGATTATAAGCATCCATCACCCATTAAACATTCGCCAAACATCCCAAAAGTACTGTTAACATATAACAATTTCCACTGATAAAGAAGCAAATTTTCTCAAAGATGACAGGTGCTTCTTCGATAAACTAACAATAATTCAGATTCATATCCGAGGGCATCATGGCCTAGAGGCATCATCAGGAAGCATCATTTAGATTCAATCTCAAGCGTTCATTCTTTGTCCATAATCAATCTCAAGCATTCATTCTTTGCCCATAATCAATCTCAAGCATTCATTCTTTGATCATATCAATCTCAATCATTCATTCTTTGCCCATAATCAATCTCAAGCATTCATTCTTTGTCCATAATCAATCTCAAGCATTCATTATTTACTCATATCAATCTCATGCATTTATTCTTTGTCCATATCGATCTCAAGAATTTATTATTTGTTCATATAAATCTCTAACATTCATCCTTTGCCCACTTCAATCTTAAGCATTCATTCTTTGTCATATCAATCCAGAGCTTTCATTATTTGTCTATACGAATAAAAAAAATTCATTCTTCGTCCATATGAATCTCAAATATTCATTCTTTGTCCATACAATCTCAAAAACTTTTTCTTTGCCCATATCAATCTCAAGCATTTATTCTTTGTCCATATCAATCGCAAGCATTCATTCTTTGTCCATATCAATCTCAAGTATTCATTCTTTATCCATATCAATCTCAAGAATTCATTTCAGGAATTGTCCATATCAATCAAGCGTTCATTCTTTGCCCATATCAATCTTAAGCATTCATTCTTTGTCCATAATCTTATTCATTCTTTGCTCATATCAATCTCTAACATTCATCCTTTGCCCACTTCAATCTCAAGCATTCATTCTTTGTCATATCAATAGTGAGCATTCATTATTTGTTCATACGAATCGAAAAAATTCATTCTTTGTCCATACAATCTCAAGCATTTATTCTTTGTCCATATCAATCTCAAGAATTCATTTCAGGAATTGTCCATATCAATCTCAAGCATTCATTCTTTGTCCATATCAATCTCAGTTATTTATTCTTTGTCCATATCAATCTCAAGCATTCATTCTTTGTCCATATCAATCTCAGTTATTTATTCTTTGTCCATATCGATATCAAGCATTCATCTTGGTCGCAGATGGTACAATCTTCTCATGTCACCCATTTATTCCTGTGTACACTATGCAATCACCTGTATGATAGCCACCTTCATGGGCATATTGCTAACGTGATTAAAGAATATCTTCGACACATCCTCAATCTTTGCTTGTGCATTCCCAGGCAAAGGCAGAAACTGCAAGATTAGTAAAACAGCAAAAAGATGCAAACATTAAAAAGGTTAGGCAGAGAACGAGCGGTTAACAATTCGACACCTTGAAGCATGGTGGGTTAATGACACAAACAGAGGGAGAGGAAGATTCACTAGCGAGAAAACGTTGCTGATAAAAAAACTTTTTCCAACATTCTTTCCAAATGTTAGAAAAAAATCTGCGGACTTGATTTCGTTTTGTTTTGTGACTGAAACATGTAGCTCATTTTTATGACCACCACAGTAATGAGTGCAAACAGTTCAGTTATTAAATCACTGGAATGAAAAAGTTTCATTTTGGAAGAAATGTTTCATTAAAAATGAACCACATTTCCCAATATTTGATGAGGAATCCAGGTTTTTTTAGTAATTACAGAAGAGGGTCTTCCAAGCACCTGGGCATGAAATCAAGACACTATTTTCAAAAGATCATTTCCAGAATTTTTTATGCATCATGGTATTTTTTTTTTTTCAACAGGAGGTCACTTGATTGGTTCATTCAAAATTCGCAATTGATGATTGGTTATAGAGTTTCAACCAATGCATGATCAGTTCTGAAGATGTTCGAGTTCGAATTTCCACTCCCTCTGCTTGTATCTGTTTAATAGGGGTCATCCATAAAGTATGAAAAGTTGGGGTCAAACAGTTGGGTTTTTTTTAAATTGTTCCAAAATAATATTCTGGGTCTTTATACTTTATAGATGACCCCTGGGTGAAGTACAGGTCACCAAACTCACTCTTCCAATACAATGTCCAGTTTGCAGGAGGGGTCAAGCTAGCTATTTGTGCGATCAGCTTGAGCATTTAAAACACCACTCTGGCAAACAATGCATAACTTACATTGGTGAAGAGGAAAAACTTGGACATTTCATCAAAATTAGCACCTTTACCAGCAAAAGGCAAGAACTGGATTTGAAAGAAAATGCATGGTCAGCATCTCCGCAAATTTCATAACATGGTGCAGAACCAGTTCTCCATCTTGGTGTGGGTATTCAGTTTTTGTGCCGAATCTTTGCCCCAATGTGGTGGGATTTCCAAATACCTCTTCTGTTGGGTGGAAACTGACTGTCCAATGTGGACCAATCACTGTTCAATATTTTATTTGTCGATTTTGAGCTTCCATAAAAAATAGGCTCGTTTAGGCTTCAGAGAAAAAATACCATCACACAGGGACATCATGCTCGCACAAAACTGAATACCCCATATCAAGATGATGGACTGCTACTCCACCCAGATTGTGTTACAGTTGAATCCCCCTAACAATGGAACAGTCCATTCTCCCAATACAGACATCTAATAATTATTAAATACTATGAAGCAGGTTACTCAGTTTAACAGGGGGAAGCGGGTCATCTGGTAAACAATAAATGATATTGTTCAAACATCACACTTCAGTGAAAGGAACTCTCAGTATTACTTTCAACACCGAAATATAATCATTCTGAATATGGCATAAGCATCTACAAGGAGCAATAATTATCTCAGAAGTAATTCGTTATTCATTTTTATTTCAATAAATTTCCTGTATCTCGAAGAGTGATGTTTTTTCAACCAGGTAAATACAATTCATTGTCTAGTAGAATCTAACGGTCAAACAGTATTCTTAAGATTAGTATATTAGAATCTAAACAATTCATTTAATCAGAATAAAGATGAATAAAAATATCTTAGTAAGAGTTTTAACAAAAACGTCTTGTAGTAGTTGCATACAAAAGTTCAATCAGCATTTATTAAAAACATGTATATTTCAATTTGTTTACCCATTTGCCGTATATTATTAAGTAACCAGAAAACACAAGACCACATGCAGCTTAAAACCAGGTGTTCCAATCCAAGCCAATTTTTTTCCTTTCCCATAATGAAAACAAAAATGAAACTAAATAATAATGTACTGAAAATGAATCAATAAGCATTTTTCTCAGTTAATGTTAAATAATTGAGACAATATGCACAAATTCAAATATGGTGAAACGAATCCTCAAAACTATCGAATGCAAAAAAAAAGAAATCAACTGATTATATATTGAACATGATTATTGAACTATTTTGTATTTTCTGACCTGAGCTTGGTGATTTTAGTATTGTGAATATTTTTCCATGAATAATAATTCCTGGCATATCGGTCAGATAAAAATAAGTGACGTGAAATCGCGGCGTTTCCAATAGTGGCAAATGACCAAGTGGTCGACCAACATTCCATTTGCTAACATGTCAAGTCACGTTGAAAAGCGGTATCTCCTCTTACATGAACTGTATCCCGAATCCCCCCTCCCCCGAGTAGCATCTCGCAGGCAAAATGAAGCCAGGTTTTCCGAAATGGGCAGATTTGCTATCAATGCATCGAGACATGAGATAATCCCATAGTAGTCCTCTTCATAGTTCATACCCAAGTCCACGTCTCCGTTCACACTTCAAATAAGTCTTGATTTATCGGCCCACTGGCCTGGTTGAAAAGAATTTATAGATAGACCAGAAACGTCTCTGATGTCAAATCAATTTGAATTTCGAAATCGGCCATATGAGTGGGCTATTGATTAGCTGTCCTATGTATCTGGCCACAACTACCGCCATATTAAGAGAAATGACGTGAGTATTAAGAGAATATGGGAATTGAGCGAGTAGTAGGGTTTAACGTCGTTTTCAACATTGTTTCAGTCATATCACTACGGTGACTACATGTGTCAGAACACGAGAGTGCTCACAGTTCCTATTACCCTGGACAATGATCAGCCCAGCCAGTACAGCACTCGGTCACTCATCCAAGTATTGACTGAGCTTAACGTTGCTTAACTTCGGTGATCTGACGAGAACCGGTTTGTCTGAGAGAATATGTCACCTAAACAAAGTCTTTCGATAAGATTCTGATTGGCTTATTTCTTGTTTGTAGATGAAATTCACAACTCGGTTTTGGAATGCTTTAGGTGATGCGATAAGTCAAGGCTTCTTCGAAGTGCGAACGGAGAAGTCAACTTGGGAATGAAGATGATAGTAGTGTCTGGGTTCCGATCAGATTATTTATTACTCTGATTGAGAGTCAATGATAATCATGACTGTGAAGTCATCTGATGGGAGAACACTGCACACACACCAAGGCTGCTTCATATTATCCCATGAGCAAGTAAAGCTGTCCATCAGTTTCAACTCTCCACCTCCAAAAATAAACCATCGAATCACCCCAAAAGCAGGCTTGAATTTTCACAGCCTTCAAGTAGAATCTTTCCAATCCTATGCTGAAGGGTACCTTTGGCCGAATAAAATAAATTGATAGCTTCACAGGCACTGCCACATCATTTTTTTAGCGCCGGGTCAACCCTTTTACTGCCCCAAAGAAATTTTTTTTCTCAGTTTTTATAAATTGTTTTTTTTTCCTTCATTTTTACACATTTCTCTCTTAAAGTTTTGCCAAAATTATCTTAGACATTGCGTCAGTGTCTTGTTTTATTTGAAGAAATAGTGTTGTTGAAGGCTGACTCTTCAACTTAAAGAAAATTGTTGGTTTCATGCATCTACAGCATCGGTGTGCCAGTAAAGCTGGATATATCTGGTTAATGCCAAAGAAAAGATGAAAAAAAATCCTCCCTCCCTGTCATTTTTTTTCAAAAAAGTGCCTGTGAATCTCATTTTATTCAGCTGAATAACCCTAATTGGCGTCTTCTTTATTCTACCGCCAAAATCAACAGGTGACCCAAACCACCCAACTTCCACAACTTAGTGGTCAACTTACACTTGATGAGGACATAGTTGGGGCCTCTGCCTCCTCAGTAACCGGTACAAACTGGAACTGAATATTTGTCGTCCCGGATTTAGTACCACATAGCTGGTCACCGCAATCTTATTATTATTTTTGTTTTCACATATATTTTTTTTTTCTTCAAATTTTTAACTACAGATTAAAAGCAGAAACTGCGATAAGTTTTAGTTTATTATTTTATTTTTCTTTAATTTAGTCAACATTTAAACCATCACAGTTGAACTTGTATAATTGCAAAATGAAATATCTTTGAGGATCATTCAACTTTAGTCCTACAGATCTAGTCCTGGATACAATGTGCAATAATAAATGCAGATACGGATTTTTTGTATTAAAATTAACATTTATGAAAAATCCTCTAATGATTCAATCACATGAAGTGAAATTTTCCACCGTAAAAAAGAGATGATCAAATTATAAAAACAGCCAGTTGACAAAATAGTGCAGATAATCCATTATTTTTCTTCATTATTTTAATGATTTTAGAGGGTGATAATTTTTATTAGAATGGCCAAGTGAATGTTGTTCAGAAAAGTGGAGGTGACTAAATTTTAATAGTGTTGAATTATTAGAGTATTGGCTGTTTTTAGGATATGTTCTTAAAAATATGTTAAGTTCTCCTATAATCGGACAATGGCAAATATAAGCTAATATTTAATAAAATATATATATCAAGCAATATTTATCCAAATTTGTTGCAACGTTTGGATATTAAAATTTGGATAATATGAAATGATTTTTGAGAGAGAAAGAATAAATTAGTCATCAGCAGGATTCAAACCCACGACCCTGGCTAGAAACAAGACTCATAATTATGAACACTGCAAATTAGAAGTAGGAACTTGATCACTGACCTGCCTGGGATCTGAAAGAGGTGGAAGAACTACAGTTTTCTCCATAGTGTGCATCACTATCCTCCAAAGTTCCTGAACACAGAAAGAAAACAAGAAGGGACGGGAAGATTACGACATGAATGTGATGTGATTCATTCCATGGAAATATAACAGGCTTTCCTACCTCTATATAGGGTTATATTTCAGGTAAACAATTGTGGGTCCACTTAGATCAAGTTCACCTAACCTGCAAATCACAATGCTTATACATACATCTATATAATAATAAATATATGACAACACAACCTTTCAACAAGTTTTCCGAATGAGTTCCTCATCTAAGGATATACAGAGGCCACTCCAGATGGAGTAAATTTGACCCGTATTCACATTATAATTTTATAAAGTGGTCACGAGGTGAGATAGGGCTATTTGAGGGTATTGGTCCCGCTTGTGGTCGTTACCTTGTATGGGAAATTGTTAGGAAGCCGGTTAAAACAGTCCAACCTGTACATTAGAGAGTTAGTAAGGGGAGATTACCTACCTTGAGCAACCGTTTCAAGACAGTCTTTTCACAGACTTGAGCAAACATGGACAAGCTGAAGCAAAATAACACATGCATCATGAGTGATTGTTAGAGCCCACACTATATACTGTGGGTGGGGTGGGGTGGGGTGAGGGTGGATGGCGCAACTACGGGAATTGGAATTCAGAGGTCAATGGGTGGAGGTATGGTTTAGTTACTGTTATACATGCAGGTATATAGGGTATGGACAAAGATGGATGTAGCTAAGAAAGGTGGTTAACTAAATGAAAATGAAAGGTGGTGAATAAGACACAGTGGTGAATGAGACACAGTGGTGAATAAGATAGATGGTGAATAAGATAGGTGATGAATAAGATAGGTGGTGAACAAGATAGAAGGTGGTGAATAAGATAGGTGGTGAACAAGATAGGTGGTGAACAAGACAAGGTGGTGAATAAGATAGGTGGTGAACAAGATAGAAGGTGGTGAACAAGATAGGTGGTGAACAAGATAGAAGGTGGTGAACAAGACAAGGTGGTGAATAAGATAGGTGGTGAACAAGATAGAAGGTGGTGAACAAGATAGGTGGTGAATAAGATAGGTGGTGAACAAGATAGAAGGTGGTGAATAAGATAGGTGGTGAACAAGATAGAAGGTGGTGAACAAGATAGGTGGTGAACAAGATAGGTGGTGAACAAGATAGAAGGTGGTGAATAAGATAGGTGGTGAACAAGATAGAAGGTGGTGAACAAGACAAGGTGGTGAACAAGATAGGTGGTGAACAAGATAGGTGGTGAACAAGATAGGTGGTGAATAAGATAGGTGGTGAACAAGACAGAATGCGGTGAACAAGATAGAAGGTAGTCAATAGGATAGGTGGTGAACAAGATAGAAGGCGGTGAACAAGATAGGTGGTGAACAAGATAGGCGGTGAACAAGATAGGCGGTGAACAAGATAGAAGGTGGTGAAGAAGATAGGTTTTGAACAAGATAGAAGGTGGTGAACAAGACAGAAGGTGGTGAACCTTATAGTAGATGAAGAGATACAAGATATGGGATAAGGAATGACATATGAAGAAATGCTAAAAGAGGAGAGTAATATAAGGTAGTAGGAAATGTATGAGGTATGCCAACTGGTCCATTCAACTTTTAACTGAAAATCAGATTAATCAAATTTCCAAATGCCCTTGGCATGCAGTGCTTTGGCGATATGCTTCACAATGACTATGAAAATTCACCCACTTATCAATCTAGACATCAGGAAGATATTGAAAGAAGAATAAAAATGAAAAAACAAACAAACATATTTACATTTATTTTGTACATTATTTTAGTCAATGGGACTGTCAGTCAGGGTTAACCATAAGCATAAGAATCCCAAATGCAGCGTCAAATTGATCTATAAGTGTCAAGTAATAGTACTGGACCACTATTTCCCCCATGTAGTACCTACAGATGAAAATATTAACCCAAATCATTTTCAATATTAATTTTTCATTCCATATTCCCGTATTTCTCAGGTGAATTTGACTTCATATTGGGCTTAAACCACTCCAGATTGTTTGACACTTGTAGATCAATTTGGCACTGCATTTGGGGTTCTATATCTAACAGGGTTGAGCCTGATTGGAAAGTTCCATTGACTAAAATTATGTACAAATTAAATGTAAATATGAAATTATTTCTTTTTCATTTTTTTTCTTTCAATATCTTCCACATGTCTAGATTGACAAGTGGGATAATTTTCATGACCATACTCTAAGCCATTGGGACTAAATGACCAAAGACTGACAAGGGGTGGGAAAATTCGATTAATCAGATTTTCGGGAACAACTCCCCCTTAACCTGAATCTTTATTGTGTAGCTTTTTTCGTCACCAGTGTTGCGGGTAGTATATTACATTCTCATAGCTTCGTATGCCAGGTTACATTGGCCACCACCTTGAACAATGGTGTAACCTGAGGCACCCCATGGCAGAATAAAAAATTATGTCAGAACATCAGGGCTTCTTACAGTGCATGACTGTCGGCATGAAGCTAACGAAGTTAAGTCGGGGCCTGAGAGACAGATGGTGGAGAAGAGAAGTGGGGAAATGTTCAGAACTCAAATAACAATGGCAACGTAATCGTTGTGAAATGTCCCGGGTTTCATAATTAATGGGAACTTGATTGGGCTGAGAAGGGATCATGTCATACCAAGCGCCACATGTTAATTGTGAAGTCATTCATTGTCGTGTTAGTAAACTGGGTATGTTACAACATGCAAAATAGCATATATAAATATTACACAAATGATCACGTTTAAGTCCACGATCCATGTCACTCCATATTGTAACAAGCATCAGTCAACACATGCATGCATGCTTTAATGAATTAATTGTTAACTTTAAATTCAACAAAAATCTGCAGGGTCCATCATGATATCAAATATTATATTGTTTGTTACATAAAGCGATCACTGGCTGAGCACACCCCTAGCACTTCGTTATTTTTTATCATATTCCAGCTCATTGTACTTATTGCCACAGAATGGGGCTGTCATGCAAAGGAGAAGTAACCTTGGGACTTTCATGCGATTGTCTCCCTTGTTCAGGGCTCACCTGCCATCTAAGAGGTCCATGAGAGGTCGGAGGACCATGTCCGACTCTTGTTGGATGTTTGACCGCTGACTGGGCTGGCTGAGTGACACCTGTCCCGCCCCTTTCACCTTGGACAGAAGGCCGCCTAACTCCTGCATACTCTGCTGAATCTGAGTGTCCAAGCTGAAAAAATAAAACCCACCTCATGAATTACTTTTATTAATATTCCCCTTCCAGTGGCAGTATTTTCTCCAGGGAAGAAAACACACCAGATTTCAGGAACTGGAAAAGACATATATTAGTCCATAGTTATCATGTTCCATGTATCATGCAGATATAACTATATATTCTGAAGATCTTGATGAAGACACCAGTGAATCTGATCGCTTTTTAAGGGGGAGGGGAATTTGGCTTAACATCACACTCAAGGTTGTTTCACTCATATGATCATAAGTCAGTTTGGCTGGTGCAGGAAGCCGGAGTACCTGGAGAGAACCACTGCCCGTTAACTGACAAACTTTCACAAATGGACCAGCTGGGCTCGAACCTGTGCCGGTTCAGCGGTAACTTCGGATTCAAATTATCAAGCCCCTGAACATAGGATTACGAGATATATATGTTTCTGTGTTCAAAGGTACTCGACTCAGTGGAAGATTGGTTTATAGCTGAAGCTGGCCACAGAGGGTAAAATTAGATGATAAGATGCATATATAGCAACCCCACCTCTTGGCAAATATCGTACTGAGGTCATCTAGTACACCGTTCAACTTCTGCTGTAACTCTTTCAAAATGTCAGCTGCATCAGAATCCAACTGAAATACAAATAAAACATTGTAAATTACACAAAATCAAAGGATTTTCCATCGAGGAGTAAGATCTCTTATTTAAAACCTTGGTTGGGCCGTACCAGATTATGTCCCATTCAAGCACTGGACAAAGAACTGATACTTTATTTCGGAAATGGTAATCTCCCTTGATGCTACAGTTCCAGAGTTATCCTCCTTGATTGTGATTTAAAAAGTAACCTCCCTTGAAAGCTAACATATGTCAAATTATCTCCCCTCGACTGTGATTAGAAGAACAGACAATATTAACCCTATTTTTGGGGGGGGAAAGTGCCCCCCTATATATTTTCTCTACCACTAAGGCTAGAGCGCTGAAACTTACCACACAGTATCTTGGGTTCAAGCTCTACCGGAAAATGTAAAAAAATCCAAGATGGCCGCCATGATGACGTCACAATGACGTCATCTTCTTGGAAGCCATTTTTCGGCCTTTTTGGGGTCGATTTTTCGACATTTTTATTTTTGCGATTTTTTCTCTCGAAAAAAATAAAATAAAATATAGAATAAATAGTTTTGCATAAATAAAATACTTTCAAGACATTTTAGTCAAGGAAAATGTGAAGAAATGGAGCGAAAAGATTGAAAAACACGACTTTCGCGGATACCACATGGCCGCCATTTTGAATTTACCCATGATCCTCTGCCCGGGGGTATATGAAAATAGGCTCAAAATGACCCCAATAAGATAAGCTTAAAAGTCACCAAGTTTCAGCCTCCTCGGTTTTGTCATTTCGGAGCAGCAGAGAAAAGTTCACTTTCAGCCCCAGGCCAGGTAGGGTTAAGCTGTTCTTACAATACTAATCTTACCTTCTCTCCTCCCATGGACTCAAACACTTTCTCCAGCTGTACTCTCAACTGCTGGATGTTGTTCATCAAAATACAGGACTGCAAAAAGATTTTATGAATACTGCCACTGTTTATACCAGTATATCGTGGTACCATTCACACCTACCACATTTAGTTGCTTGACAAGTTGTTTTGATCAGATATCAAATTATTAAATACAACAAAATTGTTGCTACTTCATGGAAACCATTTAACACTGATCAAAGCATCATATCGAGTTATTTTCTCGTTTTGTTCAAAATGTGAAGATATTGGCATATAGCCTGAAACTTTAACTTCATCTGTAGATGGTTCAAGTAAATTTTATTTAAAGACGAGAGAGTGTTTAACATAAAACATTAGCTCTGGAGAGCTATTGGTCGTCTATAAATATGAATGACATCAAGCTGTGCTAACAAACAAATACCAGTTGGAATGGACACATAAAGTAATAATTAAAGGCATAAAGATGCGCTTGGAACATCTTTATCCAATTATTTTTTAGGATGCCACTTTATTGGTAAAGCACAAATACTTGTACTGAATGGACCAGTCCCATGTGGGGCTTGAATTTTTGGCCTCAGATTTTGACACCGAATGGAACATCACTTACTTCTTTTTGTCTGCCCGTGTACTTTTCAAAGTCTCTTCTCACAATATCTGCATAGGCTAGGAGAACTTTATTCACAGTCTGCAGAGATATTGAAGAAAAAGACACTTAGAGTTAGGGAACTGACTGAATTAAAATTTATGAATATTATATATCTGAAATGAATAATTTGAACACATCAAGAAACACTGTAGGAGCCTATCCTTAAACTTATTCCTCCAAAATTCAGATGTAATTGTTCACCGTGGCGAAGCACCTACTAAAATCATCTTTTTTTAAGCACCTTTCAAGCATTACATACACAGGGATTTCTTACACTCTCAATATTTGAATGCGCACAAACACCTAGCATGCATTAACGTACCCAACAGTATAATAAGGGTATTTTTTTGTATCGAAGCTAAAATTCAAGGACTTTTCAGGACCAACGGACAAAAATCTGGAAGTACTTTCATGGTCTGGAAATTGGTAATATAAAATTGAAGGATTTTTCAGGTTTTCAAACACCCATGGTAACTCTGTGAACACACATCAAAATGAGAATCTGTGCGGAGTTTTCTGATCTGAAGCAATAGTAGACTTTGGATTTCTTTAAAGTGATCGTAAACCCTCAAGTAAAGTTTCCATCAAACGAAAGACCATTGGAAACAGTGTCCGAAAATATTTATTGTAATTTTTTACGATTTTATTACACAGAGTAAACTGCAAATAAAGCATGGTATTCTATGATGGTATGTTGCAATCATATCTAGGTCCAGTGACGTCACACTGCCTTAATACATATATTTTGAACTTTGTATGCACTTTCCAATGCTTGATTCAAGATTAATGTGTATATACTTTGAGTTTCAACACAGACTCACTGTTTCAATGGGCATGTTTCACCAAAATCGGGGAAATTAAATGCAAGATTCAAATTGACTTGACACGTATGAGTTACCATCTCCCAGATTTTGGTGAAACATGCACATTGAAACAGGGAGTCTGTGTTGAAACTCAAAGTATACACACCTCAAGCTTGAATCAAGCACTGGAAGTGCATACAAAGTTTGAAACATATGTATTAAGGCAGTGTGACGTCACTGAAACTAGATATGATTGCAACAGACCACCATGCTTTATTTGCAGTTTACTCTGTGTAATAAAATTGTAAAAAAATTACAATAAATATTTTCAGACTCTGTTTCCAATGGTCTTTCATTTGATGGAAACTTTACTTGAGGGTTTACGATCACTTCAAGGCAGTTTTTTTTTTTTTTTTTTTTTGAGGCAGTATTTAGTAGACATCACATAACCAGTATATTTACACTTATTATGCTAGGCGATTAATCTTGATTTGAGAGTATGTGAGATGAATAAACAATATATTTTGAGTATGTAAACGCTAATCGAATAAAACTTTTGAGATTAAACATAAAGTATAAGCCATATTACTCTGTCCCACCTTGGCAAACCTCTTCATATACCGTTTGGTGATCTCTGGATCAGGGCATTCTAGTTTCTTTATCACATCGAAACACTGGTTGAGCTGTGTGAACACATCGACCACTGACGTGGAGAACAGGGCATGCTCAGAAATCTTCTGAAACTGAAGTGGGGAAAGGAACCAAATCATTTGACAAATTCACCCAGTTTCGCATACTCTTAGATGAGAATAAGAGTTTTTCATGATAAATTTAACACAAACTGAAGCATGAAGCTGTTATATCTTCTCAGTTTTGAGATTTTATCGATTTGTTGTCCATAATGGCTACATGCACCTTAACTGGCGCCTAAAAGTATACATAGCGGCCAGTGTACCCGATTCTGCCACAACCGAGTCTTCTCATAGGTCATTTTTTACCAAACCGTAAACTGGATACGCAGGTGATGTGGATAATGCGACAAACACAATGTTGGCAGTTCGTGAAGGCTATGGGTTTTATCATAGCTTGAATTTTCCGCGAAAAGCATGATGGGAAAATTGGATTGGCCAATGAAAAGCGGTAAAGCTGCTTCGAGTATACTTGTATATGGTTCGGCCGTCGTTCGAGTATACTCATAGACATTCTCCCAAGTTTTATGCTAAATTGTTACACAAGATAGTACGACGTCTCGTTTACAAATGGACGATGTTGATTGGCCGAGAGCCATGCACACAAAATGTGCGCAGTGCAATCAGAGGGTATATCTGACCGTAGGAGGTATACAATCTGATGCCACAAGAGTGAATTGTAGGAGGCCTGTCATTGTGTTAACTTCCATCAGATACAATATAATTTAAAATAAATCTGATAAATGATTTTTTTTATTATCACAAAGGACTTACCCCATCTTTCTTGTCTCTGTCATAAGCACCATGAAGATATTCCATAGACACATCATCATTTTCATTGAGCCATTGCATCACAAATGGTTCAAACCACCTGGAGTCAAGGGAGATTACTGTGTTAGTGCTCTTTCGAAAATGCCTTCATACATTTTAAGCAGGGTTTTCCTTGATGTGTGATCAGATCATCCTGTCAAACCACATTAGCTATGGTAATCTCTCTAGCAACTCCATCCCTCTATCAAAATTCAATCACCCCCAATTTTGCAGACAAAATTCAAGTGGCTGTTCTAATAAATTTGATCACCCTCTAAAATCATTCGAAATTATGAAGAAATAATGGATTATATGCATGATTTTGAACCATTTTGTTCTAATAAATTGGATCACCCCCAAGATTTTGTGGTGGGAAATTCCACTTCCTGTGAACATAGTGCAAGTGGCTCTGGTAAAGAAGAATGATTTAATCACATCAAATTTTTTTATCATTTCTACTCAGAATTACTTTTTCAGATATTAATATTTCTGTTATGTAGGAAGCTATTGTTTAAGGCTTTGTGCAGCTGAAAAGGCCCAAGTGTAGAACCATCGTTGTCTCCACATTTGGCTATTGTACGCATTGTCTCGTGATCCTCACGTAAAGTATCAAGCGAACCGAATTTCCTGAGCAACTACATCGATGATACTAGCAATTAAACAAGCAAGAAAAATGATCTGCTTCAAACAGCAGGAAACCGACTCAAGATCACATGGAATTGAGAGTATGAATTAGGACTTGGCTTATTGGACCAAATAGATTTCCTAAATTGCTGGATAATGGAAAATTATAGCCATATGGAAGGGTAAATATGCTGGTAATCATCAGTCAGAGACGAATAGATAAATTTTTGACCCAGAAAAAAAGAGGTCAATCTCACTGATTTTTGATAGGCTTCTGCATTTGTGAAGTAAGCTCAAGGGGCTCCTAGGCTCAAGGGGCTCCTAGGCATAAAGGAGTTCCTTGATAGGAATGGCATATGCCGGTTATCCAAACGGGATACACTGTGCCCAGTTTAGTGTTCTGATCTGGATGGAGAGTTCCAATTGGAATGGCGTATGCCATCCTTTGTCTACTGAGTTCCAAAAATTATGCCATGGAGTTCCTAGGAGTTCCAACTTGGCACACCAAGCCTCTCCGTTTGGAAAGCCTCATGCCGGTTCCTAGCATGCCCCAATTTCAAGAAGCTCTCTAATCAGTCTTGAGATATGGTGGTAAGCAATTCACAATAAATTGACAGTTTGGCCTGGGAAAATATGGGTCAATCTCATCGATTTTCAATAGGCTTCTGCTCTGTGTCAATATTCATGTGTGATGTACGTTTGATATTCCTGGGCATAATCATTCTTGTGATATGGGGTAATGAGAAATCGGAGCATCTATAGATGTACATAACGAAAAGCGAGTTCTGTCACTTACTGTGGGTATTCAGGGACAGTCCCTTTGTACTGAGGCACATCAGCGATATATTGATAGTACAACCACTTCACCTTGAAATGTAAGTTCATGTATTCTGAACTCTTACACGACCTCTCCTTCTCATGCTCTGAAAACGAGAAAAATCATTTCATTGGTCATTAAGATAGGATATTCAATGTCCTACCAAATGGTCCCCAAATCCAATACTTTTTCAAGCTAGGTAAATCAAGATGGTAAATCAGGGGAATACCATCTAGACGTAACGCTATGAAAAGTTTGTGCGAAATGTTCGCCGATATTCTATGAGATCCCGTAATAAGCCAATCATGATCATTTCTGACTTTTCTCTCTGACAATGATTGACATTTACTTCACGGAGATTAACATCTCGAGCGGAACAATCTTTTGACATTTTCTACCCCCTAACAGAGCTACACTTTTCGGCGGGAGTAAACTCTTTGATCTTCACGAATCTGTATAAAAATGATGCCATATTTGGATACTGTTTCTCGGTAATGTTTTTATATTAGTCCACATGTGTAATTACTGTGGGCGCGATTCCAACAAGCTAGCCACCGGATTGGCTAAAAAATGTAGTTTCAGATTCGCATGAGATTTATATAGGGCTGAATTCAGATATAATATTCCATGATATTATATTCGAGTTTACTGAGATTGATACTTTTTATGCTAAATTGTTGTAAGAGGGTATATTTGATGTTTATAACTGCTTATAACTTTTAAGTCTCAATTGACCAACTCAAACCCCGCCAATATCCCGCTTGTTTGGAAACGGTGAAGGCCGGTCTCTTTCGATCCGTGACGTCCGAGTCTGATTATGATTGCTTGTAGCGATTGTTCTAGGTGACATTACTATTGTGATGCCATCAACTGAACGCCCTGAACTGTACTACACCATACAATTTAACATAGCGATGCTGAATACGATGTGATCAGAATCAGACTGTCCGAGTTTTCGGCAACAATACATTTTTAACCATATCTGTGATTTTTTGTGTTCGTTTTTATGCCATTTTTCGTTGGGGGAAAAAGAAATATGAACTTGTTATTCACAAGGCTTCTTTGTATGTTTTCATGCAAAGTGTGTAGTGAATTTATATATGGTAGGACCTTTGAAGGTGAAATTCAAAGGTTTTCATATTCTCCTTTTTTATATTTTTCATGGGCTAGTTGATCCTCTTCGTTTAGTTTTATTTGAAATATATATTGCCTCCAAGCAGCTTTAGAAAAGTGCTCAAAATTTGATGTCTCAAGCTCGACTGAAGTCAACAGGAATCGGCATCGCTTAACTGCCCTTTTGTGACGTCACATCAGATTGCCTGGTGTCAATTTGTATAACATTTGTCGCACAGCTGGTCTGATGTGACATCACAATCAAGGAAAGTTTGCAAATCTGAATTCAGTTGGGCTGGAGGTACCAACTATTTTAAACCTTCTAGGTATCTTTTAAGTAAATTAATTTTTGTTGTTGTTGATATTATTGCCAATTCATCTCACCTTTCAAAGCATAGCAGAGGTCTTGAGAAAATAACGACCACATCATAGAAGCACTGACTTGACCAACATTCAATTCTTGAGGGAACCTGATGAAGCAAAAGAGAAATAACTGAATTATAATGCAAAATGTTCAAGTGAAAGAAATCATTAATTTACCACAGGACGTTGAATTTCACTCTGTGCTCATGCAAAGAGATCAGGAGATAATGGGCCTGTTGACTTGTGAAGTTATATTCTGCCTTAATAAACAACTTTCCTGTCATAATGAACAAGTAAGTTTATAATTAATAAAGCTATACTTTTCTATCAGCTTGGGATTTTTTATTTCACTTCTGTAATTTAAATAAGGTACAGAAAAATTAAATTAATGAGAACTGATTTGAGACTAGACTATTTATACTGATTTAATATTGGTGTAATCACGTACTGAGTTAATATGGAATATATACATACACATCCATTTTTTAGTCACATACTAATTTAATATTGGAATATAAATAGTTCCATATAATCACAATGATTTAATAGTTCCATATATAGTTCCATATATAGTTCCATATATTCACATACTGATATTAGGTCGATACTTGGTGTGAGAACGCATTGTTGAGGCTTTTGTGCAGCTGAAAAGCGTCACGTCTAGACGCATTGTTGAGCTCGGACAGGCTATTGTAGGCTTTGTCTTGTGCGTTCTTACACCAAGTATAAACCTGATATTAATGTGGAGTGAGTGCATATGATTTAACTTCGCTTTCAGCACTATTTCGGTCATATCACAACATTTGGTTCCTATTCCTTTTCACACCCAGAAACCACATGGGTAGAACTGGAATATATATAGTTATACATATTCACATACATGTAATGATTTAATACTGGAATATCTATAGTTCCATATATTCACGTACTGATTTAATACTGGCACATACAACGTTCCATATATTCACATCCTGATTTAATACTGCAATATATATCGTTCCATATATTCCCATACTGATTTAATACTGGAATATATATAGTTCCATATATTCATGTACTGATTTAATACTGGAGTATATATAGTTTCATAAATTCCCATACTGATTTAATACTGGAATATATATAGTTCCGTATATTCAAGTACTGATTTAATACTGGAATATATATAGTTCCGTATATTCACGTACTGATTTAATACTGGAATATATATAGTTCTGTATATTCACGTACTGATTTAATATTGGAATATATATAGTTCCGTATATTCACGTACTGATTTAATACTGGAATATAGTTCCATATATTCACGTACTGATTTAATACTGGAATATATATAGTTCCGTATATTCACGTACTGATCTAATACTGAATATATATAGTTCCGTATATTCACGTACTGATTTAATACTGAAATATATATAGTTCAATATATTCGCATACTGATTTAATACTGGCACATACAACGTTCCATATATTCACATCCTGATTTAATACTGCAATATATATCGTTCCATATATTCCCATACTGATTTAATACTGGAATATATATAGTTCCATATATTCATGTACTGATTTAATACTGGAGTATATATAGTTTCATAAATTCCCATACTGATTTAATACTGGAATATATATAGTTCCGTATATTGAAGTACTGATTTAATACTGGAATATATATAGTTCCGTATATTCACGTACTGATTTAATACTGGAATATATATAGTTCTGTATATTCACGTACTGATTTAATATTGGAATATATATAGTTCCGTATATTCACGTACTGATTTAATACTGGAATATAGTTCCATATATTCACGTACTGATTTAATACTGGAATATATATAGTTCCGTATATTCACGTACTGATCTAATACTGAATATATATAGT
>JAVTVY010050242.1:0-24568 GCA_036873755.1 Hanleya hanleyi | reverse complement strand
AAATGGATGGTACAGAAGATGACCAATATTACGATCTTCGTGGCCCCCGCCCCCCCCCCGGGCTGAACGGATACACCCCCGATAGGCACTGATGAATACCCTAACATTACGTATATGTATTGTTGATTGTTGACTTGAGCATGTACCTAATGTGACGGTGCTTGGAATAAAATAACATGGTATTTGATATTGCAATATTTATTCTGTGGATAAATACGAAGACAGACACAACAAAAATGCCAAAAGCATTGGACAAAACAGCCAACAATGCGTCTGATATCCGGACAAGGACATACCAGAATTGTAACCGCACCGGTGCTGCGATGAAGGGGAAATAAAAGGTGTAATACGCAATATGGTTGCTGTAGTTGATGCCTCTTGGTTGTGTTTACACTGAATGCATCTGATCATATTGTGTCAATGACAGAAACTTGTCTGAGAGAACGCACAAGAACTCGACATGATGCTCGGTCAAACACACACAAACACACACACACGTCATACAAACACACACCAACCGACATACAAACACGTACACCGCACACACACACACACACACACACACACACACACTGTATGTACTCGGTGCCCTATACAGGTGAGGTAACCGTGTCAGGTAGCCAGATCGAGCTTGGGCACTTTCTTAACTACTCCCACAGGCGCACCTCCGAAATTGCTCTTTCTCTAGTACCACCCGACTGGGCATGCGCTGAATGACGTGACTTCCAATAACAACCACCCCAGGCTGACTCTACCCTACCAACGCTTCATTCACGATTGCGCATGAGCGTAATGACGTGCCTTCCGATACAAATCACAAGAGTTGGGACTCGCTTCACACGAGTGTTCCAGCAGGACATCTCATACGACCTATTTGGACCACGATTGGTTTATATGCCTTTCCCATGGGCTAATGTTTGGGGGAACACATGTCTCACCCGATCGATGCGCTGATCGGTGGGAGAGAACAACGTAGGAGAACGTTTTAGTGGGGTGAGGGCTTATAAAAGTGGCATCATTCGCTGATCTGCAGCGACCTGTACGACCTGTCTGAAGCCATTTACTCGTCTAGACAATTTACGACGCCACGAGGCCTCCATATACAACGGCGCACGGTATACTTGTATAACCCGTTCACCGTCATTTAATCGAGAGGATGCATTACGGCGCCATGATAGAGCACTTCACTGGGGCGCCACGGAACAATGTAACTAATGCGGTCGACTCTTCAAACGACCCAGCCATTTAAAACAGCACCAACGTTTCATTCATGCCCCGTCTCCACGATTTGAGTGACAACTTCCCACTGGAGAGGAGCTCAGGAATTTCAGTCCCATTGAAGACGAGCCCAAGGAGACGAATGTCACTGGTGATGTGACCATGACCAGCCCGCATATACCCACAGTTCAGAAGGGCCTAAGTGATATATAATGTGCATATTGACGCTCATTGACCTTTAACCTTTGGGCCACAAGGCCGCTATAGTTCTGGCAAATGTCATTGAGCGCACTTCCGATCACGTTACCGGAAGTGACACCTGTGGTTGTATTCCTCCACGGTGACGCGGTCTGGCGGTAATGCGGTCGTGGTGAGAAGCTTCCGCGGACAGAAAATACTCCCGAGACTTCAAATACGCGGGCCGTCGCTTTTTCCTTACATCCTGGTACCCTGATTTCAACATCCGGGTTTCCCACCGGGTTGGGGAGTTTCCCATCCATCCTTATTTGACTCCATCTGGATTGCGTCGTCCCTGAGTCTTACATCCGGGTACTCTTCAGCATCCGGGTTTCCAACCGAGTTTTCCATGCGGGTTTCTCACTGAGGTTCCCACCGAGTATTTCATCCAACATTAACAAAAATAATCTCATGGATACTTTCTTCTGCCATATCAGGGCCTAGAGGGACCCCTAGTGGACCGATTGGGTCGAGTGAGGTGACAAAGTGAAGCGCTCCTCCCGGGCGATAAGTCATTGATGGGTGCATGTAAATTGAGGATTTGTCCCGAATATATAAAAAGAGGAACACGGACTAAAAATGGGAGAAAGCCCATATCAACCATGTCCAAAAGGGCTAATATCGGTCACCGCCTTATCGAGGCCTGCTGAGAGAGGTAGGGTGGGGGAGTGGGTGCATGTAAAATTAGGATTTGTCCCCTAAAATATATGAAAAGCGGAACACGGACTTAAATCCTAAAATAGGAGAAACCCCAATCAACCATGCCCAAAAGGGCTAATATCCCTCTACGGCTAATCGCGGCCTGCCGTCAGAGGTAAGTGGAGTGGGTGTATGTAAATTGAGGATTTGTCCCCGAAAATATACATGGACTTTACTCCTAAAATAGGGGAAAATCCCTATCAACCTTGTCCAAAAGGGCTAATATCAGTCTCTGGCTTATCGGGGCCTGCTGAAAGAGGTAGGGTGGGGATGTGGGTGCATGTAAAATTAGGATTTGTCCCGAAAATATAAAAACCGGTATACGGACTTTACCCCTAAAATAGGAAAAAACTCCTATCAACCATGTCCAAAAGTGCAAATATCGGTCTCCGGCTTATGGCGGCCTGCCTATCAAGTCATGAGTGGGTGTATGTAAATTTAGGATAGGCCCCGAAAATTTCAAAAAGCGGAATACGGACTTCACCATTAAAATAGGACCTGATTAGCACATGGGTTGTGGGGTCTTGTTTTCTTCATCTCACCAAGTAAAATGCAATGGAAAGGGACTCGGAGCTAAGCGGTGAATTTTTTCGAAAAGTTCACGGAGCCCTGGATAGATCCATAGGCCTACTCGCTCAGTGGATAGGACCATACTGGGCAATTCACACATGTTCATTGCGATATGGGTTGTGGGATCTTGTTTTTCACGTCTCACTACGTAGAACACGATAGGCGGGGTACTGAAGCTAAGCGATGAATTTTTCGAAAAGTTTACGGAGGCCTGGATAGACCCATAGGCCTACTCGCTCAGTGGATAGGACCATACTGGGCAATTCACACATGTTCATTGCGATATGGGTTGTGGGATCTTGTTTTTCACGTCTCACTGCGAAGAATACGATGAGCGGGGTCCCGAAGCTAAGCGGTGATTTTTTTTAAAAGGTCACTGCGCGCACACGTAGTGGATAAATAGTGCTGGGTGGACGTTTTCGGGTCTAGGTGAGCCCCTAATGATCCGATGGTGTCGTATGAGATCTTATTTTGAAGCTCTCTTGGAGGAGCATCCGACTGGTCTAATGTATCATCCGTTTTTAATATTGTGCGCATGCACAGTCTGGTCTTAGTATAGAAAGCAGGCATTTTGGGGTGTGTTTGGGGTAGAGAGGGACCACTATTGGTCCAAATGGGTCGTGGGAGGTGTCAAACTGAAGCTTTGGTAGGGTAGACTCAGAATGGTGATTTTTGTATTGCAAGTGGCGTCAATCTACGCATGCTCAGTTGGGTGTAGTAAGTAAAGTGGTCATTTTGGGGGTGCGTTTGGGGTAGAGATGAACCACTATTGGTCCGAATGTGTCGTGGGATGTGTCATGTTGTAGCTCTCGAAGTGTAGACCTCGATGCGAGGGATGTCCTCAGCATCTGTGACGTCATCCTTGACGTCATCAGTACGAGTAGTAGCGAAAGTACGTGTACATGAACTTTGTGCATGTCCATGTACATATACTCTGCGCATGTCCATATATTCTTTGCATATCCCTGTACATGTACTCTGTGCCTATACATGTACTATATATCTGTCCATGTACATATACTCTACCAATATACATGTTCCTTGTCCATGTACATGTATTCTTGCGAGAACAGTACAGTATCCTGGTAATGTATATATATTACGGTGATGTAGCGTTAGTCAGCTTACCTGGCTAGTAATTCACACATTTATCGTTAGGAATTGTTCATTGATTCTTAATTGTAAGAAACTACATGTAGCTTGTAAGCAATTATATTCTTATTTTAGTCTTTCTCTTATTTTGATACCAATGAGTATATTAACACCAATAACGATATTGTTGTTGCAGTTCAATAGCGGTCTGTCGGTCATATGGAGCCGTTTTCAATGTATTCGACACAAACATTGGATAGCAATATAATAGAATACCTGACCCGTATTATACAATATGTCCTGTATTATACCATATCTGTGCTGTATTATATTGTATCTGTCCTGTATTATACCATATCTGTACTGTATTATACAATATTTGTCCGGTATTATACAATATATGCCCTGTATTATACCATATCTGTGCTGAATTGTACAATATCAGTCCTGTATGATACAATATTTGTCCTGTATTATACAATATATGTGCTGTATTATACAATATCTGTCCTGTATTGTACCATATGTATGATATGATACCATTGTATGATACAATATTTGTCCTGTATTATACAATATATGTGCTGTATTATACAATATCTGTCCCGTGTTATACAATATCACTAAAGAATAATACCTTATCTGTGCTGTTATACGATATGTCCTGTATTGTGTAATATATATAAAGTACTATAATACCATATATGTGCTGTATTATACAATATCTGTCCTGTATTATTCAATATCTGTCCTGTGTTATACAATGTGTTATACCATACATGTCCTGTATTATACCATATCTGCCCAGTATTATACCATATCAATGCTGTATTGTATGATATCCTGTATTGTGTCATATATGTCCTGTACTATAACATATATGTACTGTATCATACAATATCTGTCTTGTATTAGTCAAGATCTGTGCTGTATTATACAAAATTTGTCCTGTATTATACCATATATGTCCTGTATTATACCATATTTGTCCGGAATTATACCATATCTGTCCTGTGTTATACAATATCTGTCCTGTGTTATACAATATCTGTCCTGTGTTATACAATATCTGTCCTGTGTTATACCATATTTGTCCTGTATTGTACTATATACTTCCTCATTATACAATATATGTTCTGTATTATACCAAATGTGTGCTGTATTCTACATTATCACATTTCAGAGTAAATTGTAGGGTTTTGATTGGTTAATTACCATAGTGCATTAGACCGTATTCGTTATCCACCGTTGGTATACCAATCTCGAAGATAAATATTTTCGAAGATAAATATTTTCACTCGCCCTTCGGGCTCGTGAAAATATTTATCTTCTCGACGAAATATCAGCCTGTATACCAACGCAAGACACTGGTATAACTTATAGTATCTGTCCTGTATTATGCGAAATTTGTGCTGTATTATACCATAGTTGTCCTGTATTGTACCATATATGGCATGTATTATACAATATATGTATCTGTGCTGTATTATACAATATCTGTCCTGTGTTTACAATATTTGGCATGTATTATACAATATTTATCCTGTATTATTCCGTATCTGTCCTGCGTTATGCAATATCTGCCCTGTGTTATACAATATCTGTCCTATATTATACTATACATGTCCTGTATTATACAATATATGTTCTGTTTTATGCCAAATCTGTGCTGTATTTTACAGTATCTATCCTGTATTACAACAAATCTGTGCGATTAATAGCCAACGTGGATATTACCTTTGTGGGAACAATAGCGGCCTTGCGGCCCAGAGGTCGAAGGTCGATGAGCGTCAATATGTGCATTATATACGACTGGCCTAGGTTTTCAGGCGGACCCCAGCGGTACGGTTCCGAGTCATACGCCTGACAACATCGAACATTTTCTGGACAAGCCCATACATGTTCTTAGCGATCTGTTACTTGAAGACCACCCAGTGAATGACAGGTGTTGGCGCCATTGACCCATGATCCAGCACTGTTTCCTCCGTCATCGCTATATTCAAGATATCTACAATTTCCGAATGACCGACATCGCCTCTCTACACAGCTACGTGGAAGCCATCTTCAATGACCAACCTACGGCTTTCAAGTTAAACCTGGCATTCGGCTATTTGTTACGGCATATTAAGATGACGGATCAACTGCGCTATTCTCATTCCAGTGCCAACAACCAAATGTACGGCCATCCTTTCACCATCACCAATCATGCGTCAAACATGGATGCTGGAGAGGATGGCGTGGACATCCCTCCTAATAAAAAAACCGCCGCTCTGACTCTACCCCACGAAAGCTTCACTAGGATAACCCAACTTGTTCATTTGAACCAAAGATGGGTCCCTTGATTGCCAAAACATGTCATTTCCCACACCCAAAATGACATATTTCGTTACTACTGCCCAACTCCGCATGCGAAACACGATGCGACTTCCAACAAACACCATTTATTCGTCGTCAACATGCAGAAAGCTACAAGATAACACCCCACACGGTCCATTTGGACCACGGATGGTCCATCTCTACCCCAAATACCTTCCTTCACGCAACCACAAAGCCGACTCTGGCTAGTACTCCTACTAATGACGTCAACAATGACGTCACAGATGACGCGGATATCCCTCAAGTCGTGGTCTACAGTTCGGGAGCTTCGCATTGATACCCCCCACAAACCAACAGTGGCCCACCTCGACCCCAAAACGTCCCTTTCAATGCCATTTTCCCACAATTCGATGTCTGCGCATGCGCAGATTGTTGAAAACGGACGACACACTAGTCCAGTCGGATGTATCCTCACGAATGCTACGCGGTGTCACTTCATACTACCCAACCGGATCACCAGGGTCCACCTAGTCCCCAAAACGTCCATTCCAATACATTTTGTCTACTGCGTATGTGCGGATAGACGCTATTCCCACATCCACACTCATCAGTTGGACGTTCTCCCACAAATGCTTCGCACTGATACCTCACACGATCCAATGCCAATGGGGCAGTAGGGGTCCACCTCGACCCCAAAACGTTCACCCCAGTGTTACTTGCCCAATGCGCATGCGCGCAGTGACTTTTAAAATAAAATTATCGCTGGCTTCGAGATCCATCTCATCGTATTCTAGATGCTGAGACGAGAAAAAACAAGATGCCACACACCGGATACCGCAAATGATCAGGAATGGGTTTCCCAGTGGGACAAACATTGTCCACTGCGCCAGTATAGACATATCTACCCCATCAAGCCTAAGAGAACTTTTAAAAAAAAATCATCGCTTGGCTTCGAATCCCAGCGTGTTCTATGTGGTGAGACGAGAAAAACAAGATGCCACAACCCATACCGCAAATGTCCATGAGTGGGTTTCCCATCAGGTTAAATATTGTCCACTGAGCCAGTATGGGCCTATCCACCCCAACAGACCTACTTGAACTTTTCAAAAACATTCACCACTTGATTTCGAAACCCCTCCCATCGTGTTCTACATCGCGAGACGAAGAAAACTAGAAGCCACACCCGATAGTAAAATCCAAAAGAAAAAAAAAAGAAGAGAAAATGACCACCCCTATCCCATACAGGCATTCCCCATATAGATTCACAGTCCTTATGTAGGGGGACATCACGCTTGTTCACTTCAACGGAAGTGACGTCACAGGAAGTGAACCGGATGTAACTCGGATGTCACGTGACCGGATGTGACCTCATCCATGACGTCATCGTGACGTCACGTCACCATGACAACTCCACAGGACCATCATTTGGAACCATCATTTTTCGGACAGAATTTGCTTACTACTACTAAGGGATCATACTTCATACCGCAAATGTCCATGCGTGGGTTTCCCTTTGGGTATAGGTAATCTCGGATGAAATACCTAACTCCGTGTACATATGTTGTTGCCATAAAAGAACTTCGAGAATATCCACATGCTCTCCCGTCATCCCTGCGCAAGTTTCCTTACTTAGCTACGCAGATTGAACCGTGGTAGCTATGTGTATTAGCCGAAAGACTACGATGACGCTCTCCTGGTGTTATAACGGTTTCAATTACGAGTCTGAATTGCAAAGCTGAAAGAGTTCAATAGGTTACATTCGTCGGTCAACATTGTTATCGCAGCTAGTGTATTATAAATTTATCAGGTTTTCTCAATACAATTACCTGCAATTAGATGTATATGTGATGTCATATCAGAATATATAGTCTGTCAATTTTAATTAATCATCTACCTTGGGACTTCAAAAATCAGTAAGCCTAGTTAACTCTGCAAAGATGCTCTATTTTGCATCGTATAGAACAAACTGAACTCTACAAGGGGGTCGAGGGTGGTAACTGACTTACACAATGACTGTAATATTCAACACAAGGGATTCATTTTTCTACAATCACCCGATTGACAATGGACTTTTCATGTGTGAAGGTGTTCCAAATTGAAGAGCACGGCTGTGAAGATAACCAGAACAAATGTTGACGATACCATTTTGGACAAAATATTGGAAAGAAGAGACAGTTTTGTTATGATTATACTATTATCATAAGTTTACGATAAATCAATACTGTTGACATAGATGTATAAATAGCTCTTTTTTTGCATTTATCATTTAATGTTTGCAGTAAATGGTACATGTATTTCCTGTTAAATTTCGTAGCCAGAAGGGTACGATAAATTGAGGCAGTTTTAATCTTAGTGTTGTTGGGGTGTATTGTGGGCTTCGCGACCTCTGTGTACAATGCACTGCCGCAAGTGTTTTACAGGCAAGGCTTTGGTGTAAGACCTCCCATTGAAAAGGTAATATCCTGGACAATACAATACAACTTGCCAACGGGTGAGGTGAAAGAACACCGGAGCACATGCAAAGTCTATAGTCAGCCGGGTGATTCCAGAAAAATAATCCCTCGCGTTGCACAATAGAGCCAGTGTGTAACTCCACTTAAGACTCCAGTGCGGTCGCCTCATGTAATGGACCTCAATTACATAGGGAGACGTCAAAATATATTCGTGTTTACTAGCACAAAGGTCGACAATGCCATGTACGGTCATAGAGGTGTGTGCGGTTTATCATTAATTCGGCAATTTCACTGGATCTGGGATATAAGTGACATTTCCACGGACCGCCTGTTAGGGCATAAAAGGGACTGTTTGGTTCAGATTCTTCCAAAAGCACCAAATTTGGCCCATATGTCGCCCATACCATACCTTTTCGATTTTTGACGGGCGCCAAGGTAGTCACCCCCTGGGGCCGCCATATTGGCGAAATTCATTATGGCCGCCACCCGGGTTAGAGGTCAGTCAATAAAATGGCTAGAATCATGAATAATACAACTTTTTAGTGGTTATCGGAGTCGGGAAATCTGATTCTGATCTTATTTCAACGATTTGAGGTCAAGGTCACCCTGAAGGTCATTTTTGGGTCAAATTCGTCATTTTTAGTGGTTTTAGTCGAGATATACAAACTAACTCATTTTATCGATTTTCGGGGTTGAGTAACCCGAATCTGGCCATATTTTGACAATTTGAGGCAATATTGCATGTGAGGTTCATGACAGATGTCCCCCGAAACAGAGGTCAACCGGAGGTCAATTATAGGAAACATCAAAAGGGCTAGAATCACAAATAATACCATAGGGCTTTGCGGCATCGGAGAATTAGATTCTTACCTTATTTTGACGATTTGAGGTCATGGTCACCTCATTTGAGAATTAAAAGTCAAAGATCAACAGTTGCTACTAAGAATAATCGAAAGAAGATTATTCAGGAACAAATGTTACTAAAATACTTCGGAGATTACATCTGCTGACAAAATGCTATAACCATGCCGCTACGTGCATTTAAATGTTCAAAATACAAAACAAAGACCGCTTAAGCAACAGTATACCAATGATTACTTTTACTACCTATGCATTCTGGCTTGCGCTCTATGATGCCAGCAATAAATAATACTTGTCATCATCGCCCAAGTTATTAACACACCCGCCTTCGCATTTGCAGAGCGTCATGTATCGGACATCGGCACAGTTGCATTTGCACCTTCCCGTGCATGCCTTGAGTCAGCTTCGGTGCATGAGAATGGCATATGCCATAGAAGTGTCGCTGAGAGTGGTCCATAGCGGTTGCCATGTACTGGTGCAATCTTTGTGCCAGCTCCACTCACTGAAGTCAGGGATTCCCTGCTGGAGTGAAGCGACTCCAGTAGAAACTCGCTTGCAGCAGCGCTCGCTTCACATGCTGCAAAAGCGCGGCTTGGGAGGTGGGATGTTTTCCAGCGATCTGGTTGCAGTGGTGAAGAGGTGATGCTTGGTCTCATTGACACCGGCTGCATCACATCCCTTGCTGTACATGAGTACGATGAAGCACCCCGTTAAGCTATGAAAGAGAGGTAGTGCCACGGACTTTGACGGACCAAGATCGGAACAGATTGTTTGGACTGGAATGCCACAATATTTTTTCCTGAACCCCTAAAATCCCGAAGTATGAATGGATCAGCGGCTTCTTAAAAGTTGTTAACAAAAAGGAGCCGTTCTCATTCATCAGCACACAGATGTCCAAGACTGACATGAGCGGAAAGCTCCTTCTGTGTACCCGTTTTGAGTCCGTGTTCTTCAACAGGCGTTATGACCTCACAATACTTCAACCGTGCAGCCATTCCGAGGCGGACACTAGGATCCTCCTGCATCTAGCACATGCCACGGAGAAGGGTCATACAACAGCCTATGTTCGCACGATGGACAGCGATGTCCGGTCTTTGAAGACCCTCGGTCTATCGGAACTCTTGGTTGACTTCGGTACTGGAAAGAAATATTGTGACATTCAGTCCATACTGTTTGTTCCGATCTCGGTCCGTCAAATCCTTGGCACTACCCCTCTTCCACAGCCTTACTGGGTGCGACCCGACTTTACAGTTCCTTGATAGCGCAAGCCAGAAGGTATAGATACCAATAATCATTGGTATATTGTTGCTAAGGCGGTCTTTGTATTGTATTTCGAACATTTAAATACACATAACGGCGTAGCGGCATAGTTATAGCATTTTGTAAGCAGATGTCATCTCCGGAGTATTGTAATATAATTTGTTCCTGAATACTCTTCGTTCGATTGTTCTTAGTGGTGACTGTTGATCTTTGACCTTTGACCCCAAAATGGGTTGACCTCAAATCTTCAAAATAGGATCAGAATCGGAGAATGCCACAAACCGCTATGGTATTATTTGTGGTTCTTTTGGTGTTATACCTACAATTGACCTCTGGTTCGGATGACCTCTATCGCGACTCTCAAATGAAATATTGCCCCGAATCGCCAAAATAAGGCCAGATTCGGGTTACTCAACCCTGGAAACCAATAGAATGAGGCAGTTTATATATCTTGCCCCAAAACCACGGATAATGGCGAATTTGTCCCCAAAATGCCCTTTAGGGTGACCTTAAAGGTTACCTTGACCTAAGATCGTTGAAATAAGATCACAATCAGATTCTCCGACCCCAAAAACCACTAAAAAGTGTTATTATTCACATTTCTAGCCCTTTTAGTTATTCAACTATAACCAGGATGGCGACCATATTGAATTTCGCCGAATATGGCGGCCCTAGGGGCCGCCCATCTTGGCGCCCGTCAAAAATCGAAATAGTATGGTATGGGCGACATATGGGCTAAATTTTGTGCTTTTGGAAGAATGTGAACCAAAATATCCCTAACAGCCCCCACTATGTTATTATTTTCTACGGCAATGAAATTTGTGACAGTACACATGAATATATTATGACGTCTCCCTATGCAATTGAGACCCGGTACATGAACAACTGTACTGAAGTTTCATATAGAGAAAATTTAAAAGTTATTTCAAGCGTGATATATTATCGATATCATGGAGAAATCGTAGTCATTTTGAAGCGTTCAGTTTGTTCTACACGCTACCAAAAAAAGAAAATTTATGCAAAGTTAACTATTGATTTTTTACAAGCTCCAAAGTAGACGACTAATTAAAATGGACAGACTTTAGTTACTGAACTTCTGGTAATATTTAATTGAGTACGCACATAGATATAAATAGTGTTATACGTTAAGACCTCTTTCTTATTTGTGCGAGAGACACGAGGTCGTTACTAGGATTGATGTAAAGGTTTAAGACAGCGATTAGAAAATAAACTTCAAGGATTTTCTTCCAGATATACAAGCCACACGACCACAAATCATGTTCTGTGATATCAAGACATATTTCGGAATGTCGGTGCCGGGTTCGTACTAAATCTCAGGCATTGGTCCTGAATTGTACTGATATCCCTGGAAAATAATCGTGATTTATATTGGCCTAATAAACAGGGAGTAATCCCTGGATGTTTGGAAAATGTATATCTTATATCCTATATTCAGCGTAAACTGTGATGAATAAGTATTAAAATTATATTTACCACGAATCCAATCCCAGCAATCAAAACAACCTGCAATGAAATAAAAAAAAACAATGTATACACTCGAGGTTAAAAATGATACCAAGATGAGATTCAGATTTTCTTCGCATTTTGAATGAACCGATAATCTAGTGTCCAATCTTCATCGAAACGAGATAACGGTTACTTTGTATTCTTCTTCTAACGATATACAACAATATAGACATGGCAAAAAATGTCCAGATTCATTCTCTATTTTACTTACCAGCGCAATGACAGTGGCGTAAGAAGACATGATCAAATGTTGTCGACTTCAAACTTGTTGACTTCAAAAAAATATATCGAACAGTTGAAAGCTTTTTAGCAAGAGTCCAATTATTGTCGATCCCCAAGGTTCGATGATTAAAACTGAGAAGTCCTCGTGTCTTATAAACGAGAGAGCTACTTGTTAAACTGTTATATGTTTCGATTGGTTACACCCAAAATGGGTTTCTTTCTGATTGGCTGAATGAGTCATAAATTGGAATAGGAGGAAAAGATATAAGCAAGAATGTGTGTACATGTATATGTAACTTTATAAATAGGACTGTGCTGTCTGTGATTTTCCGTCCACTATTAAAGGGACAACAAATACATCATGCTTTCAACTCCTGAATATGTGAAAAAAAAATCAGATATAATAAATTTATGAAATCTCGTGTTTCACTTACCTGTTAATACGCGTCATGTAAAATCACTAGGCCTACCGTGTCAGTAGAAAATCATATATTCTCATCGGATGGCACTCGAACCCAGCCGGCAAAAACGCAGTTGTTCAAATCGACACGGTCACGTCGCTTCTCAAGGATCATTGACCGGTGTAAAATGAATCCGTTCGGAATTTAATTTTATTCTGTCGAACAATTCAGAATACCCATGACAATATTTGGACAAATTGCCCCCTGTCCCATTTGTCGATTTGTCGTTATTACTACGAAATCGACCAATATATTATTGGAATCTTGTTTGTCTGGGAATACAAATTTGCGAATATATTGGTATTAAGTTATCCCAATTTAAATGTTTGTCTTCGCATAACTTTAACTCAACATAGGCGATTCCTACCTCCGGAAACATATGAACTGGTTCATTCCCAAATTAGTTTGGCGTTATAGTAGTATAGGAAGCGAAAATCTGTTCGCATTTCTGAGGGTGGGTGCTCTGGGAGGATATCAACATGGGCGGTTGGGTGACGTGCGGGATTGGGTAGATGTGAATTAGGGTTTCAGGGGGCAATGACTAAACGGACTAGACACGCCATAAAATGGGTAGAGGTGGGTCAATATGGGTCATTATGGGTCCGGCAGGGTGTCATCTCGTCGCGATCGATCACGTGATAACAGGGATAGATGCAAAAATTAGGATTTTTCTGGAAAAATAAAATTCGTTACATCAAAACATGAGGGAAACCGTCGAATCTGTCTAGATGTGTCGATATGAGTCGTGGATAGTCTCATCTTGAAAAAATCGGGTTTCTTGTACGGGAAAAATGACATCATGATGCGCATGTGCAGACGAGGATTAATAGCGAATGTGGGCATTTTGGAGATGCGCAGTGGGGCATATTTGAATGAATTAGGGACCATATCTCATCCAAATATGGCGTACAGGATCTTGTTTTGGAGTGGTTAGTGTGTTGACTGCGTGGAGTGGTTTGAACGAAAAGGGGCATGGCGCACATGGCCAGTTGAGGAGTTGTAACGAAAACGGTCATTGTGGAGGATTGGCAGGGACGTGTTCAGGGGCTATATCTTGTCCAAATGGCCCGTATGGGGTGCCGTCTCTTAGCTCCCGGTATGTAGACCTTGACTGCTATAGTTTTGCGTGAAGTACAAGCGTCTGGTCCATCATTCATAATTCAGCCGTCGTCCATTAAAAAATATCCGCGACCATAATCCCAAGACCTGTTCCATATTTAAGTATTATCACAAAATTCATAAAGACAACCATAGTATACATACACATAGGCCAGTTTCTGCATGAGAGGAGCGGTCAACAGCTAGTAGCGAAAGTGGGTATTTTGGGGGTCCGCGGGAAAGTGTTTGGGCGTGGTCCGAGTGGGCGGTTAGTGTGTTATATTGAAACTTTCGTGGATCAGTTGGCCTGGGGGCTTTTTATTGGAAGTCGCGTCGCGCTGGTCATGCGCATTTGGTTGTGCGCATGCGAGCAATTTTGAAGTTGCGCCATGATGTGTTTGGGCGGTCAGTGGATGAATATGAATTAAAACCGTTTTCTACTATATTTCGTTCATATCACGACGTTTGGGTTCTATTTCTCTTCACATCCAACCCCCACCTGTAGGGTCCTACTCCTGGCTACGCCCAGAACTCCTCGGGTATGGTCCTATTCCTTTCTTTTCCACTTTTCCTCGTAGAAATGCAGAATTTTAGGTGGGTACCAGAATCAATTTCTGGTATCCACATTACTGTTATCTTGAATTTATCCATGATTCTCTGTTCAGGGTTGTGCAAATAGGTTCAAAATGACCTCACCATGATAAACTACAAAATCACAGTCTCAGCTCTCAATTTTCTGTCGTTTCTGAGAGAACGCAGACAGTTTGGTTGGGGGGTATAACCCCCGCTCCCCCGGGGAGTTTGAACCAATTCCGATTTTATTTATCTTTCGGCGGGAATTCCTCTTTGGACAAACGGCTATTTAAGCTCGTGTGGGCCGATGAGGACATGATCTCGTCCATATACTTTATACATATGTCTATGTTTGTGTGTTATGACCAACAGCGTTAGGAAGATCGAGTGGTTTAAGGCGTCAATCCTAAGTGCTGGTCTGTGCATGCAGTCGTGAGTTCGAATGCCACTCCAATCTCCACTTTGTACCGGGATATAGTGCAAATGCATGCGCATACCCACACGAGCAAATTTTCGTTGCGAGTTGTAGTCGTACATATTCATACAGGCGTGGGTCACGTATAATTGCATAATACACACACACGATGTACTCGCCCATGACAGTGCCGACCGTATTCAGGCATAGCAGGGGCCTTACTCTCTTACAGCTGTACATACCTTACTCATCGTTAACTACACATACGTTACATGTATGTAGCTGTGCAGTATCCCTACACACATTCAGCATACTTAACCGGACCGCCCTTACCCAACCATAGCTTCAAATACATCACTCACACATAGCTGTACAGACCCTCCACAGTGTTACTAAGCAACACCCTTGCGCCACATAGCTTCAGTGTAGTGCTACATGGCACCCATTCCGTATTATAGAGCGACAATGTAGCGCTTTATGGCGTCTGTGTTTTGAAACAGAGCAGAAATGTAGCCGTAGAGAACACCAATGTACTTAATACAGAAGATCAGTGTAGTGTATTTTAAGTGAGTTCAACTTTCTACTGCCCGTGTGCGTAGTCTTCAGCATTCACAATATATTTCGATACAAAATGGAGTGAGGTGAGGCACCATGAAGATCAAGCATCACCTGAAAAAGGACATGAGGTTACTGACCACACAGACTCTGAACAATTGTTCCGATTTTTTTTTTCTCCTGGAAATGTTAGTTTAACATCCACCCCAGCCAGTCATACGACCTAGCCGTCCATCACGGGACCGGTTTCGACGAGAGATTCATGTTCGTACCCTACCCGACGCGACCCCTTAGGACCCGAATTGGTCAATCAGTCCATTTTTCATATTTCCCCATGAAAATCCCAATTTTACATCCACCCCAGCCCACCAAGTGACCTAACCGCCCATCACATGACTGGTTCCGACGAGCGTCTCCCGTTGAAACCTTCTACGAGCCCGTAGGTCCCTTATTGGCCCATCTCGACCTATCTGAGGAGAGTCCGTGTTTTCGCTTTTAGCGTTCCGGGAAATTTCCTAATTTTCGCATCCACGGGGCTTATCACGTGGCCTGACGTCCCCTCTCCAAGTTGTCATAGCAACTCAAGGTCAAGGGCCAACCCTCCCTTTCCCTCCAAGGCCATTCTCCCCCCCCCCCAATCCCCCGAAGAAATGCGACCAGATTTAGGCTTCTTATACTACAGATGATTACCATGCGAATTTTGCAGTAGTCGCGTATGACTGCCTGAATTTCTAGAGGAATGGGGATAAGGCACATAACTGCACTGCCACACATTACTAATTTTGTACAGAAGGATTAATTAGGGTTATATTATACAGCTTTTTTGGCCTTGGATGGCATGAGATGCATTGTAAGCGATTTCCAACAATTAAACTAAAACATCATTTGTCAAATATCAGTATTATATTTTATTCTCTTGTCATCTTGAAAACACAGTAATAATGCTTTGGGCCGATATACCTCGTAGGCTAACCCAGAGTCGCTGGAACGTAATTGACAGCCCAACAGGCGGGGGTCCAGGGGCCGCCTAGGCCCCGGAAGCTCCGGGGTCCTAGACTGCCGAAGATGCGTTCTGAACGTTTTCCCAGAAATAAAACTGATCATACTGCATGCACATTTATAATTCTATTTTCACGATTTTTTCGCAATTATAAGCATGCATCGATATTGAAAACATCGCACCTCATGCCTGCATCCATTTGACGTTCTAGTTATATTTAAAACATACAAAACGATGACTTTTAGTTCTTGGGAGGGAAACCAATATGCCTACCGATACGATTCATTCACGCAAAGATAAAACAAGGAAATCCTCACAGACCAACAGGCGAGGGTTTACGGGCCGCTTAGACCCCGGAAGCTCCGAAGTTCCAGATCTCCAGAGATGTGTTCTAAGCGTTTTCCCAGAAATAAATTCGAACATAATATATGCCGATTTATGGTTCTATTTTCACGTATGTTTCGCATTTATAAGCACTCATCGATATTGAAAAAATCGTAATTCATGCCCGCGAATCCATTTGACTTTCTGGTTATATATAACACATTAATATAAAAACACATAAAAAGGCGATGAACTCATGGAACATTAGAACAAACATGAGAGCCATTCATATACACAAAGCTAAAATGAGCGATTCGCACAACCTGGCAGGCGAGGGTCCAGGGGCCAGCGAGGTTCCAGGGGCCGCCTAAGCCCCGGAATCTCCGGGGTCTCCGGTTGCCAGAGATGCGTTTTACGCGTTTTCTCGGAAACAAATCTGAACACAATGTATATAGATTTATGGTTCTGTTTTCACATTTGTTTCGCAACACCCGCATCGATATTGAAGAATATGCCGGACTCCATTTGACTTTCTGGTTTGACACAAACTAAACAGGCCTATAACACAACACTACTCGTCCTGGCACTGTAATTTTTATGTTGGGACATGGTCAGTTAGGGATGCAGAAAAGTGGGGGCCCAAAGATATTCGCCCCCTTCCCACTAAATCAAAAGTGGGCGGCATTTTTATTTCTCTCTTTTCCCTTTTGCTCTTTTTTGTTTTGTTTTTATTTTCGTTTTCTCTGTTTTTGTTTTGTTTTGTTTTTTACTTTTTCTTCTGCTTTTTTGCGCGTCAAGGGGGGTCGTTCGCACCTGACGACCCATAACCCCCGTAGCGACGCCCCTGGACGTCACGGACCCAAAGATCTTGGGATACATTTTAGTCTCAAGATTTGTGACCTTTTTGCCCCATATATTTTGTTTATATGTCACATATTTTGAAAGTAAAAGGGTTGATAATATTCACAGTTGTCAAGGAATCTGTCCCTAAATATCTTTGCAGTGTTCCTGTTGTTGTAGAACGTGACACAGGACGGCGGAGAAAGTCGGTGGTCCTATAGTACGTACTTTTAAATTTCAGAGAACGTGATTTTCCAGATAACATATGTGGCATTCAGAAATTGGATCAGTACAGTGTAATGGACGACACCTTGTGTACGTAGTACTCTGATTGAACTGAATTTCTAAACTTGGCTAACTAGATCCTATCAGATATGGTCGTTCCCAAGGAATACATCTCCGTCTTTTCTTACTTAATGGAGATGGGTGCTCATAGCTCGTCAGATCTTTAGGCGCTTTGATCTGTCTCGGTCAGAATAGTATAAAGGACTCCATATGCAACACTGGAAAACATAATGATACAAAATGGATGAGAGCGATCGTGTGTTCACGACGCAAAAGCTTCATTCAATGCTTTCTTATCCCAGGCACGAAGATTGGTGAATGTTAATGCAATAACTTGATTTTGACTGATAGCGGTATAGAAAGCACAAAGACGATATTTGGGTGTTACCGTGTACTCACGGTGTAGTTTTATGGACGAAAGAATTAAATAGGTGTCGTGCAGTATCAACACAATTGTATTCAGAGAAATGGGTTCGTTTTTTTAAACTTGTCAACTTACGCTACCTGACTATTATTACTTATTCCCGTTGGTATACTTATTTATGAAAAGCGCTGTTTAAAAATAGAGGCCTTCATGGAAATTGAATGATTTCAACAAAAAAATGGACCCATGTTTCACCCATACCTTCCGTATAGATATAATTTCAACCAAGAAAATATTGCTATAACGGTCTCCATATTCAAGACGAACGCCAAGGTATTAGCAAAACTAATATAATCGACTACATGTAATTGATTAAACTTGACAGTGATAACACTAAATTCAGCATGTTCATGTCTGTAATACATGACTATATTAACGATTGTGAATGTGTAGGTGTAGCCTTGAATTTCTTCCAGAATAGCCACTATTTTGCCACCGATATATTATCGAAAATCGAAAATTCGACAAACTCGAAAACTCGGGATCGTTAAATGGTTCTTACTCCAAAACGACCATTTTTCACACCCTGACTTTGTTTGCCACTATAGCGAAACATTTGTAAACTTAATTATGGACCTACATGTACAGACATGAGTGACAATTTTCATTTTTATACACTATTTAACTATGGCTCGGGGGTATGGCGGCCTCACTTTAAACACATAACAATGGTTATCAAGAAGATAATTATCTAGACTACTCTTAAGGTGACGAGCAAAATATTTGTGGAATTAACGCACCAACACAGAAGAGGACCATGTAGTGCTGACTGCGTGAGCATGGCGGACTAGCTTCAATTACATAAACTGAGCCAGAAAGAGAGATATTAATATTAAAAAGATACCTAAACCACCCTTAAATTGGCGAGCAAACGATTTGTCTATCTATTGAACCAAATGAAGAGGGGGACTATAAATTTGGCGCGAACAAACAGGGTATGTGTATGCCTCACTTTAAAATGTGGAAATTATCTATAATGGTGTAAAAAATATGCCAATTTGAAGGAGGCGTGCGTCGCTTTCAGAAGAAGAAAACAGGGCTCGGTGAACATCCTTATTCTGAGTTACGTTATTCTTTAAGTTTTTACTTGTTTCCGTCACGATACAAGTAGTAGTAAACTGGCATTTGATTGCAACTTAACCTACTTAGGCGAGAGGTAAAGGCCGCTATAGTAGCGGCCACCTGACGGGAAGTGACCGTGGGTGGTATACTCCTCCACGGTGAGGCGGTCACTTCCTCTTCGGTGGTGCGGTCACTCCCCGAGATAACACACCACCCCCTGGTGTACTCTTTGGGCTACGGGCTATAGGGTGCAGGGTTTACTACCAGGCGAGTGCGCATGCTTTCGATGACGTCACTTCCGGTCCATGAGGTCACTTCCGACCATAACTTCATATTAAACGGCCATATTAAAACGGCCATATGAAAACGGCCATATTACAACAGGTGAGTCACACATAAATGTACAATCCACACTTACACTTCACTCATTCATGAGAGTAGGCCTACTGATCCTATTCAGGCATAGCCGGGTGGACACTAATTAGTACTCATCCACAATGCAACCCCAGACACCCTAAGCTTGTTGCAGGAGGCGACTAATATGAGGATCGTCGTGATATGACTGGAATCTTGTTGAAAGCGACGTTAAATCTTAAATCACTCACTCTCAAATTTGAGAAGGTTTTTTCGTTCCACGTCATCAAACTTCGTTTTTACCCATATAATGTATGTAGAGCTCTTTACTATGAGGCGCCGTTTGTCACTTTCTGATTTAATCTATTGATTTATAAATTTTTGGTATTTATCAGTCAAATATATAAATCTGATAAACATGGAGGTAAAATAAACACGGAGTTGAGTAAAATTTAAATCCTATATCGGCGAAAATAATGCGCGAAACATTTATAAATATCTATTTTACATTTTTAGATATATATATCTTAGCTATGTTACTTTTTTGGATATAAATTTCTTCAATATATATATATATCCTCGATCAACGATCTCGTATTTATATATCCGACGTAACGTATCTTGCTGATATATAAATATTTCGAAATGTGATTTTGGACATATATATATCCTGTCATCGCCAAAGTTCTGATATATAAATCCTGAATTGAGAAAGTAGTGGATATGTATATCCGAAGAAGATATGCTAATGAGTAACTGGTGACGTCGCCGGTTTTGCTGTGGTCTTAGAAATGACAAGGGCTCATGGACTTTAACATGTCCATTTGTCCAAATTTATGGCCCACTGACAGGAAGTTTATGTTTATCCACTGGGGGAATTGTTTGTACAAAATCCTGATGGTCATATAGATAGAGTGGAAATGGGTCTTCCATCTCCAGGTTAGTTATCATCAAAGGCGGTGTGGCATTTGCAGTAAATCCTCTAATAATTCAACCAAAAAAGGTGAAACGTCTCACAATATATCAGGAGGTGATAACATTTATTAGAACATCAAGTTGACAAAATTCTGCAGATGAACAATTATTTCTTGGTTATTGCAATGATTCTAAAGGATAGTCACATTTATTAGACATTTGAATTTTGTTCACGAAATCGAAGGTTATTGTATTTGGTGATTGGATTGTTGTAGGATTTTACCGGCCCTATAGCTAATCTCCTTTTGTCGTTATATTAAAAACAAATGCTACTAAATTATATGAGAAAGCCTTCAATTTTGTTGTTGCGGAGAATGACGATTCGTGGTGCAAGAGGGGCTGACATTAGTCACAGAAAGGACCTTGTAGTCCTTAGATGGGTATAACTGGCCCCAGGTCAGGTGCAATGTAAAAATGAAATGCTTCAATACAAAGAATTGTTTAATTGGCATGAAGTACCATATTATACTGTATACTCAGAAGTGTTTCAAGGCACTGAATCTCATCATTCTCGAATAACAGGGCCGTAAATTAGTGCATTTGTGCAAAATAGTTGATTCTGAAGTGAAAACAATTCCTATTGTTTCCTGTAAACACATGATAACCAGAATCAGATTTAGTCTACAACTACATATTGGAACAGCGAGTATGCTGTATCAAGCTGGTTCTGGTTATCGTTTATTTTCATATGTTTATGGAAAGAAATATGAGGTGTTTTCGCCTCAAAATTGGCCATTCTGCACGAATGCACTACTTCACGGCCCTGTTATTCGAGAATGACGATACTCAGTGCCTTAAATTTTTTTTGAGTAGACAATATAATATTGTACTTCATGCCAACCGAAGAATTTCTCGTGTAATGTAATATTTTATATTTGGTACTTCTACTGCACCAGTTCTGGGGCCATTTACCCATCTAAACATGAGTGGTCCTTTCCGAATTTACCGGAAATAAAAACGAAAAGCAAGAATATTTTTATTTCTTTAAAAAATTAGACAGCATGATTATATGCCTTGAGTCGAATCGTTCGGACTTCGTCCACTTATATTAAAATATCATTGGATTAAACTTGTTGACTGCATAAACTCTATGATGGGCGTAAACGAACTGCCTAAAGAAATTTGCTCTTTAACATCGATAGATGGTTCACAAATTAGTGCGTGTTTACAACACTGTGGGACTGAGGAATGACTGTGCAGGGTTCGCCCACCTACGGCACGTGCCAGTGCAGTAAAGATAAGACTTAAAGACAGCGCGAGGGTTTGGGTGACATCAGCGGTTTTCGGGTAAAACGTATCGAAGCTCATTAGCATGTTTAAATTGGATATATATATCCGATGCTTTCTCAGTTCAGGATTTATATATCAGAACTTTGTCGATGACAGTATATATATATATATATATCCAAAAACACATTTTAAAATATTTATATATCAGCAAGACACATTACGTCTGATTTATAAATACGTGATGGTTGATCGAGGATATATATATATACTGAAGAAATTTATCCAATAAATAACAGAAGTAGAGATATATATATATATATATATCCAGCAATCTAAAATAAGTATTTATAAATCTTCCATGCATTATTTTCGCTGATATAGGATTTAAATTTGACCAAACCCAGTGTTGATTTCACCTCCATGTTTAACATATTTAGATATCTGGCTGATAAATACCGGATATTTATAAATAACTAGATTAAATCAGAAAGTGACAAACGGCGCCTCATACTATGAGCTTTACATTTATGTACAATAAGTCCCCTAATGCTATGTGTGCGTAGGATCCCTGCAGCAATGTGTTGGCAAGAACGTACATATGTGACTGTTGTGGGGGTGAATGAGTGATTTAAGATTTAATACCCGATTTTTCCAGAGAAAGTGATGAAATAGTACGATTGGAATAATTTGAATGGAGCTTTTGCGTCGTGAACACACCCACGCGGTCCACCCGTTCAATTCGGAACCATACTTTTCTATAAACATCGTTTCTTTAACATCCAACAAGGCTTGATTCTCATTTAGTACTTTGTAAAAAGGGAAAACATTGTTTGATGTGTCGGCTGACACGGATATTACAATGGTTTTCGTTATTAATCTGTTGCCTGTGAACAGTTAATCTAGATCTTAAATCTGTGGTTTGACCGATATACTGTTTCCACAGCCCTGACAAAGCAGTGCGTATACAACATATTTACTGTCACATGACATGTTGAATTGAACCACAAACACATAATTAGTGTCATTGAATTTAATAATAGGTCCTTCTAGTATAGTGATACATGCGCCACATCTGGATCGGTTACACTTCGCGACCTGTGCATGTAACGGTCTTTCCGAAAAACGAGTTTTTATAAGAATCTTCTTAAGATTTGGGGCTTGTCTCTTGCTATTGATAAAAGATGAATTTTTAACAATATCTTTCATTCTAGCACTGTTGTTTAGAATAGATAACGTGTTTAGCACTATCGGGAAAATGTTATTATTATTCGGGTTGTGTGTTGCGGCTTTAGTAGATGGCTGACGAAGTTCGCTTACGGGCTGAGCAGATGCCTTTTTACCCCTCGGCCAACTTTGGCCTAGGGGTATTGTCGTCATCATGTACGGCTGTCCGTCCGTCCGTACGTCCGTCCGTTACCGCGATATCTACAGAACCGTTTCATGCATGGCAACCAAACTTGTTACATCTATTAATCTTCACGTAAATCAGAAGCCTATCGAAAATGAGTCATCTCGGACAATATTTTGCAGAGTTATGCCCCTTTTTACGAATAAAAATCCATTTATGATTTGTTATTGTGATAATTTCAGAACCGTTCCATATACAACATCCTAACGTGATAGTTGTTTCTCTTGACCTTAACTAGATGCCTATCGAAAATGAGTCTTGTCAGAAAGTATTTTGCAGAGTTATGCCCCTTGCCTAATAAAATCCACTAATTCCTATGTTAAGTTTGCATATAATTTCTATATCATGTTTGTATACTATCACATTTATTTATTGATTGGATGACTGATTTATTCTCTTACATAATGCGAAGAATGTAGTTTTACTTTTTTGTTTTGCTAACAACCTAACCTAACACTTTTTAGTTGCCACACGTCATTTTATATTCCCACCGCTTAAATGTTTCCCCAAATTTGGCCCTCTTCTAATGATTTCCATTTCAGCAATTTTTGTTGTGTTTACCAAGATATGACAAACGTATATCTATAGTGTATGTATTTATTCCAGAAATAAATTAATTTAAGGGGAGAAAAACTCTTTTTTTTCAAAGAAAGTACACTTACAATACCAGGGGTAAATATTTCTTCCCACAAGCCAATCAATTGGTAGAGACACCCTTACATTATAATAGCTGGGGTTCAGAGCCGAGGGGTTTCGATAGCGCAGCTTCATGTTTTATTCCCTTATCAATAAGGCCCTCTGGATAACTTCGAGAGATAAAGAGGTTTTCATCTCAGTTAGTCGTAGCGCTCGAATATTGGGATCTACCACGATAGTGCAGATTCGGCGTGCAAAAGTGTCGGGAATATTTTCTCTGGTGTGTCTTGGATGGTTGGAGTGGAAGTGGAGATACAGTTGTGTGTCTGTTGGCTTTCTGTAGATGTCTGTCGTTATAATTTCCTCAGATTTCAAAATAAGAATGTATAAGAATGGAATGTTCTCGTCACTTGTTTCCATAGTAAAAGAAATCTGAGGATGAGGGGAATTTAGAATGTCCTGCAATGACTCAA
>JAVTVY010050241.1:0-24597 GCA_036873755.1 Hanleya hanleyi | reverse complement strand
ACCTCCAGACACCTTGGTCGTGGTCGACGATCTCATGACGGAAACGGACAGTCGAATCACCCGTCTCTTTACCAAAGGCAGCCATCATCGGCGGTTGAGCATTATTTACATCGTACAGAATCTTTTCAGTAAGAACAAAGAACACCGGAACATTAGTTTGAATGCTCAGTATGTGGTGTTATTCAAAAACCCCAGAGACGCGTCACAAATTACTCACCTGGCTCAACAGATGTACCCTAAGAACACGGCCTTTGTACGAGAAGCCTTTCAAGATGCCACTCAACCTGCGCATGGATATCTCCTCATCGACTTGAAACAAGACACACCCGCTCCCCTGCGATTGCGTACCTTGATTTTTCCCGGTGAACTACAGACGGTGTACACCCCCAAATGAGAGGATAAAAGAAGAAGACCACGGTGGCTAGCCTTCATTCAAGCATCATGTCTGCACGCGTACGCAAGCACGCGCCCGCTCTGCGGGTATTACGCAGCGCGGCTCCGGAAGTGGGCCGGGCCCTGGTGCGCGGCGCGGATCGGGATTTGGTCCGGTGTTTGTGTGAAGTCGCTCATAATGTATTAAAAGGCAATGTCCCCCTGAGTCCTCTGCAGAAAGGGAAATTGCAACGGCACAAGGCGGGTCCCCGAACGCTGGTCAAGAAGACGGGCAGTGTCAAGCAGAAGAAACAAGTGTTACAGCGAGGTGGATTTCTCGGCGCACTCTTGGCTCCCTTAGCCGCTACTGTACTAGGCCCGTTACTCGGGTCCATCTTGGGACGCTAACGGTATGGAGCATACGAAAAAAATGATGCTGGTCGAACCTCGACTGTTACAGAGTTTACAATCTCCCTATCACGTCCCGGCCACCGTGCAAAAACTCCAGTCTCTGGATGAAGAGATGAATAGTATACTGCAACGTCCATTGCCCGATCCCGAGAAAATTCAACTCTACCATCATACGCTGAACCGGTACCAGACGTTTATGGATCAATATAGAGGAAGTAGTACTAGTAGTAGTACACTACCCACCACTACGCCCACTACATCCCCTCCACCACCACCGTCATCCTCGGCCTCACCTGAGCTGGAACAGGAAGTATTGGCCAGTGTGCCTAAAGCCTACAAGACCAGGGCCCGTTTATTGTTGGATCGGGTGAAACAGAATGCCGATATGGATTGGAATGCGGAAGGAAACCTACTGATTCGCAACCAAGTGGTGCCGGGGTCTCATATCACGGATTTAATCAACGATATGGTGCGTTCTCGCAAACACTCTAATCCACCGGGCTGGGAAGCCTTTGCTCAGGGGTTAAAAGACACGCACATCCCTCAAGAATTGGTAGGCAATCGTGAACGCTGGAAGTGGATGCAAGCCCCTTCTCGACGTCTCCCCACTACCCGGGAACGTGGTGAATGGCAACCGCACACGCCACCCACAACACCCGCACGGCGGCCACCTACTTCGTCACCTGTTTGGATGCAAGCTCCCTCTCGACTTCCCCCTATCTGGGAACGTGGTGAATGGCAACCGCACACGCCGACCAAAACACCCGCACGGCGGCCACCTACTTCGTCACCCCTTTTACCACGCCATCCCCTGCAAAGCCCCAGAGCTAAGTCACCGCGACGGTCACAACGCCGAGGTCAGGCGCCCAAGGCCTGGGAGCCCTATTAAAGCCCGGTGCAGAAGCCAGAAAGTTCAGTCGTCATGTTTTACCTGACGTTGCCCAGTAATAGCTCATTCGACGTGTTTCCTGAGAACACCTTGACCAAGTATGTCACGCAATTACCCCAACCGTTACATTTACCGGGACGCTGGGAATGTGGACTGGTGGATATTCAATACCCTTATTCATGGTACAATGTACAAGACGGAGAAGTATGGTACGAAGTGACCTACGAAGATAAAGTCTACAAACTCATTCTCCCCCAAGGCCAATACGATACACCGCAGACGTTCATACAGGCTCTGAATGGCTTGATGAAGTACAAGGCCCTAAAGTTCAGCACGGGTGCTGCAACACACCTGATATCCTTGAACATCAAGAGAGAGATATTGTTCGATGTCGACGTACACAACGACAGGAGCTCTATCATGCTGACCGCTAACGCGAATGTGAAACTCAGTCCTATGCTACAGCAAATGTTAAGGATGCCTCAATCCGTCTACAAGGGATCCACCATTGTCAACGGGGATTATTTGATGGATATGAAAGTAGGTATGTACGCACTGTACGTCTACTCGGACGCCGTGGACAGCCATATTGTGGGTGATGTGAACACACCTCTGTTACGGGTGGTGCCCATTACCAAGACGTATGGCGAACAAGCCACCGAGAGTTTCAACCATATCATGTACCTGCCCGTACGCCATACCGATATCAACACGATCACGGTGGATATAAGAGATGACAGGGGACGTCCGATCCCATTCGAACGAGGAAAAGTGGTGCTGACACTTGCTTTCCGACAAGCTCGCTCTCCTCACTTCGTATAATGTACGTGCCTTACCAGTGCCATACGCCCAGCTATGCCGACTACTACAAGAAACAAACGGGGGGAAACTTGCCCGTGTTTAGCGGGGCACGCATGCAACGCGGTCACGGATTGGGGAACATCCTGGGCAGCATTATGAAAACGTTTTTACCCATGGTGACACGGGGTGTGAAAGCGGTGGGAAAACAAGCGGTACGCAGTGGATTGCGCGTGGCCGGTGATGTGATGGAAGGCACAGCACCCCGACAAGCTTTGAAACGCCGGGCTAAAGAAGCGGGCAGCGTTTTGATCGCCAAAGCCCTTAAAAGACAAAGACCGACACTGCCCCCATTCATTCAACGTCCAACACCCCAGAGGAGAAGGACTACGCCCCAGAAGAAGAAGAAAAAGAAGAGAAGTCATAGTAGGAGAGACATCTTCGCATAATGGCATACATTCACTCCGAGTCGTGTCCGTCTACCAACAGTGAATTGGATTTGTGGACTATTCCACCTACCCAAACGAGTATAGGCGAAGGACGTTGGGTAGAACATCGACCCCTGGCTAGCCTGACGGGGGTGGGGCCCGTAGAATTTACCATTGAAAACAAAGATACGGCCTACCTGGATTTAGCCCACACCTACTTGTACGTGAAAGCCAAAATAACGAATAGGGACGGGACGGACATAGCGGTCGATGCGCCAGTAGGCCCGACGAATGTTTGGCTGCACTCCTTGTTCCAACAGGTGGATATAGGTCTGAACGATAAACTCATTAGTACGTCCACCAATACGTACCCGTACCGAGCCTACATGGAGACGATGTTGTCGTACGGTATTGATGCCAAAGAATCACACTTACAAGCTGAGCTGTACTTCAGGGATAGACCCGGATACCTGGACAACATAACCGGTGGCAATGCTGGGTTCGAGTCACGCAAAAAACTGGCAGCCAAAAGCAAGTCCATCGATATGATGGGACGACTGCACGCCGATCTGTTCATGCAAGACCGCTACATGATGAACGGTGTATCCATCAAGATCAAGTTGATCCGGTCCTTACCTAAGTTCGCCTTAATGTGCGGTGGCGAGGGCGATATCGATTACCAGATCATCATTGAAGATGCAGCCCTGTTTGTGCGTACGGTAGATTTGCAACAGGGCGTGTTGCTGGGTCACATGGAAGCCTTAGCGAAAAAACCAGCCATGTACCCCATCCGACGCGTACAGACCAAGGTGTTCTCTGTGCCCACAGGTACGATGATGGCCAATCGTGAAAATTTATTTCTAGGGGATCTGCCTAAACGTCTTACCCTGGCGTGTGTGACCAACACCGCATTCAATGGAAATTGGGCTGAGAATCCGTTCAATTTTAAACATTTCAACATTAACTTTGTGGCACTGCACGTGGCCGGCCATCAAATTCCAGCCCGACCATTACAACCGGACTTTACTAAGGGAAACTATGTGCGGACCTACCTGAACCTGTTTACAGCTACAGGACAAAACAACCAGGACGAAGGCAATACCATCAGTCGAGACGACTTTATGAAGGGGTACACATTGTTCGCCTTTGACCTCACCCCCACCTTGGAACACGATCATCAACTGGCTTTGCTCAAGAAAGGAAACCTACGGTTGGAACTGCGTTTCTCCATCCCTGTACCCGACACCATTAACGTGATTTGCTACGCCGAGTTTGATAACGTCATCAGCGTGGATCACCAAAGAAACGTGCTGTGTGACTTTGCCACCTAAGATGGATACAGAGCAGCTGATGAGCATACTCCAGCGAGATCCCAAGATCCCCTTTCGAGGTGTGTTTCCACGCAATGTGTTTCCCACTCACTCCACCACCCCAGCAGCCTACATCCTGAATACAGACACGAGGAATCGACCCGGTGAACATTGGATAGCGGTGTACGTGGACACCCAAGGCCAAGGCGAATACTTTGATTCCTACGGACTTGCACCCCTCCATGCCGATTTGGTGAAATTCATGGACGTCTCTACGACAGAGTGGCGTTGGAATACGCAAAGATTACAAGGCCCCTTGAGTAGTGTGTGCGGACAGTACTGTGTGTTTTATCTCACTCACCGGAGTAGAGGACATTCTATGCCCACCATTGTACATATGTTTGATGATTATTGTCAAGCCGAAGACCGGGATGTCCTCGTCTATGACTGGACGGCCTCTCGTTTTAATGTGCATGCTCCATTTCTCTGGTTAACTTAAAAAATGTACTGTGCGCGCATCTTGTTTTATTATTGTTATGACGTTATATTGTTCTGACGTTGAATAAAATTGATGAAAAAAACACAATAATGGGTTTTGACTTTCTCTTTTTATTTAAGTCAACAAGCAAGGATTAGACTATACAAATAGAATACAGGGTACAAATAGTAGAGGTATGTACACATAGAATAGTAGTAGTATATACAAAAAAGTTTGTCAGAAGTAGGATTCGAACCTACGCGGGTTTTCCCCACCAGCACTTAATACCGGCGCCTTAGACCACTCGGCCATTCTGACTTTTACAGTTTTATAACTCGTGTATCCACAGTTAATGTTCCACATTTTACAAGTCCAAGTAGGTAGTGCTCACACCGTCGGCCAATACTTTTCGTTTGGGATAAAAGAAAGTAAAGGCGTCTCTTTGCTGGATATAGGTCCGCATCTGGTGGTCGACGACCCGGAATCCTCGGTTAGTGCCACTCGCACTGGCCTGGCTTTGCAATACACCCAGGTAGAGCTCTTTGTCTATGTTGGGATCGCGCCGGCTCACTCCTTTGCAGCTAAATTTATTTTCCTCTCCTCCATCTCCTCCGTAACAGTAGTAGGTCTTGGAGGAGAGCGCAATCATAGCATCTCCGCTCCACTCCAGCTTGAAGAGCCCCGGTGTCCGCTTGTCGTACGTGTAGTGATCGCGTCGGGGTAGCCACTGGTCCCGCTCCGCCTCATATTGTTCCCGTAACTCGGGTTTAACGAGTGACTCCCAGTCCGGATGGGAAACGGCCATGTAGGCCGAATCTGTGTCCATCTCCATGAGTTGCCAGTCTGAGGGATCAAAATACACACCCATAAAATCATAGATGAATTCCAGCATCCTCAGCTTGGCCATCTGATAGACCATACACCCAATTTGGAGGGGTAAATTATACCGGATAGTCTTCTTGGCTGACGTGACTTCATAGGTATCGTCATCGATCACCTCCACGGACCGAAACAGCGGGGAATTGACTTTTTTGCGGGCTTGGGTAGTCGTGCAAATGTTCACATTGACGTGCTTATCCTGATTGGTTACCGTTTTTCCATAATAACCATTGCCAGTGAGTTTCCAACATTCAGCCATGATGGCCTGACTCGGGTCTTGATCCCCTTGACGACGGGCCTTCGTTACGAGGTCCGCATTCTCCGCAAAACAAGCCTCAGGTACGTACTGGATTACCTGATAGATTTGAGTAATTTCCAAACCGTGTTTCATATACCATTGCAGTAAGGGGGTGCCCAGCAAGATCTTTTCGCCCCACATACTTCCAATCAACATGCGGCGCGGTTTAGATAAACACTCGTGTTGCTCCGCGTAGGCGCTTATGGTCTCACCAATGTCAGACCGACCCACCAGCGTGTTCTTGAAGATAGGCGGACACTGGGCGAAGAGGGGCTTGAGAGTGTCGGGAACGTGCACATCACATTCTACAAAGCCGTAGAGCTGACCCGAACGAATGGCGTCCAACATCTGAGGTAGACTGAGCAGTCGCCGACGACTCAAGGGATATTCACGCTCTTTTAAGAACCGTTGTAAATGGGGCAGGGCCTGGCACATCGTGTGGAATTCACACTCCCACATCTCTATGAGATGGAATCCTCGCTCTTTGACATAATCACCGTTGATCACTACTTCGTCCCGTAATTCTTGTGCCGATTTTCCACGTCGCTGATTGAAGCGGCCAGCGCTAAAATGACATTCGTGACCGTGCCAGTAACACCCGTAAAACTGAAATACAGTGGGTGTGCCTCGTACAAGGGCAAACCCATCGATGGGCAGTCGGCGATCCCCTATCCGCTTCTCCGTGGCGTTGGTCTGGTGACGAATATAAATGGCCCGTCGATAGGCTTCCCAGTCTATCCACTGGTCGGCAAGATGTTTATACGGCATCCGTTCAGGTGTAAAATGCTCACCTTCTGACACCCAACGTGTATAATGCCCACTCGGCATAGGTTGGGCGAGCGACCACAGGTACAACGCATTGGCGTCAAAACCAATGATTTTGGCACAGGGTTTCCCACTGGGCAGTGTCGTGACGTCCTTCTCATGGTAGCGGTGGAAAATAAGACTGGGACCACCCACAATGTTCCGCTTCAGACAATCGTGCATGTCTGCATCTTTTTTTTGAATGAGCGAGAAGTAGGTTGGACAGTCTTGAAAGAGATGGCGAAGCGCCAGACCCGGTAAACTTAAACACTCTTTGAAGATGTCCACATGCATTTGGCGACGAAAGAGTTGCACCATTTTCTCGGCCGCTTCGAGAAAGGGCACGACGTCCAAATTGTTGTACCACACCAGGAAATCTCGCAACGTCTTCATGCTGTGGCAGTTCCATACCTGCTGGAGTTCGATGTAGGTGGCCTCCGGCAGAGCTTCCCCTTTCAGGTCATTGTAAAACGCTTCCCGAGGTGGTAACTGGGTGTCTTCTAAGCGGTCCAGGCTCGTCATATAGGTGTAAGGAAAGTAACCTTTGGTTTGTGCACAGTCATAGGCCTTGACCCACTGGTCATAGCTACAATTTGGAGCTAAATAGTTCCGTACATCGAGAAAATGCAGTGATGTGGCAGTGAGGGCCATGTGGTTGTTGATCTTCTTGATCACCGACTTGAGGGTATCGGACTGCGCTAAGTAAGGATAGAGAAATTCCTTGACCAGGTTCAAGTCGTATCGCCCCGAATTGAAGCCGAGCACCGGTAACTGACCTAAGTATTGAAGGAACCGTAACTTCAATTTCTCTGCATAAGGTTTAGGTAATGGGACATCCTGCGACTGCAGAGGCTGGGACTGCTGGGACTCGGGCTCGGACTCGGACTCTTCATCGTCGCTGAACGCTACACCCGGTTCAGGAATGCGGTCGTCCAGCTGGGTGAGTACGTCGTCGAACTTGGCCACCAACAATTCCGTACTGGCCGCACTCACTCGCTCTAAATACTCCATCATACGGGTGATCAACTCATGGGCTTCTCCCGTGGACACGAAACACACCGGTGCAGCGTCATAGCCAGGTACATTGGATGAAATGCTGACACTGAGGGGGATATGTCGCTGTGTCCACTGCGTTTTAGCCGAAAACAGGTCCATGGGCTCCAACACGGCCTCAAAATCATAGCATGCCCGGTAGGGAAAATAACGGTCCTCTTCCGGTATGATGATACCCTCATCGGCCAGTTCCTGAAAAATAGTAGGTGTATTATGATACACTCCACCCGGATAGACTCGCTTGACACTGTTGTCACAGATTTTCTCGTGGCAATGTAAGTCGTTGGAGCGATGAAACACACGATGGCATTGAGCACAACTGAAAGACTGAGCGTACAGGCTCATATTGGTAATGAGCGAAAAATGACTCACGCCATTGTCATCGAACACATTCACTTTCATCGTAGCAGCATACCGTTCTGTGGATCGACGAACCAATTCAGCCACAAAGGTGTCGTCATCCTCCCGTCGTAATCGATAAACAAAGATATTAATATCGAACAATGTTTCCACATCATCCAAATGCTTAAAGGGAACTCCACGGAAGTGCCGCTTATCCATGTCGTGCTGCTCTAGATATTCTTCCCAATAGCCATCGGCCACTGTGTCACAAGCCTGGGGGTTACACGCGTCCAGATGCACGGCCAAACACCGAAACAGACATTTCCGGTCTTTGTAGGGCCCCTTTCGTCCTGCTGTTAATCCATACAGGCCTTTTCGAAGAATCAACCACGGGGGAAGTTGTACAGGAGCACCGATCGGGTGATCTCGCATTTTCGTGACGAAAAATGTGACGTTAGTCACCATTTCCACCAACCATTGTGTATTGGGGAGTTGCAGGCGGGCCCACTCCAACGGGTCTAATGTAGTGAGTTGCTCGACCACCGGCTCCAGAGAAATCGCATCCCTGATGGTGAATGGCTGGTCAAACACATACGAATTGTTACTGGGATAGAAATACCGCAGTTGGTCGGTCTCTTTATGTCGTAAGATATACCCAAATGTGACATTCAACTTATAGGCTGTCACCTGATCTTTGAAAATGTTCTCGGCATATGTAGTGAGATACGTGAGGTCCTCCAGCCGAAAATTGTATAAGTCCAAAAGACGACGATCACGGTGAAAACAATGGCGCATGGTAGCCCAGTGTCGTTGATAAATGGCCCTGACACGTGCATCTTCAGGCAAGACTTCAACCGGAGGTGCTGCTGGGTCGAAGGGAAAATCTTCTCCACGTCTCATGCTTACTGGAAAAAAGTAAATGGATGGCTGTGCTGGCTGCGTGGCTGACTGGCTGGCTGGCTGGCTGGCTGGCTGGGAGACAGGTCAGGTAAGTCAGATTGAATACACCCTGGCCCTAAAAATCGACTCCTTTTATAACCCATTGACCTCATTTGCATATTTTCAGCGGACAACAGACCGCCATCTTGAACACGACCACCCTAACACACAAAAACAAGCCGCCATCTTGAAACACATATGCAAATGAGGGCTGGGGATCGGGAAAGTGACAGGCTGGGGATCTTGAAACACATATGCAAATGAGGGCTGGGCATCGGGAAAGTGACAGGCTGGGGATCTTGAAACACATATGCAAATGAGGGCTGGGCATCGGGAAAGTCACATGCTGGGGATCTTGAAAAGAACATATGCAAATGAGGGCTGGGAAAAAACCCATTACACACACAAACAAACCGCCATCTTGAACACGACCACCCCGCCCATACTAAAACAAGCCGCCATCTTGAATCCAACGAGTGACATGCTGGGGATCTTGAAAAGAACATATGCAAATGAGGGCTGGGGAAAAACCCATTACACACACAAACAAACCGCCATCTTGAATCCAAACCACCCTCCCATACTAAAACAAGCCGCCATCTTGAATCCGACCACCCTCCCATACTAAAACAAGCCGCCATCTTGAATCCAAACCACCCTCCCATACTAAAACAAGCCGCCATCTTGAATCCAAACCACCCTCCCATACTAAAACAAGCCGCCATCTTGAATCCAAACCACCCTCCCATACTAAAACAAGCCGCCATCTTGAATCCAAACCACCCTCCCATACTAAAACAAGCCGCCATCTTGAATCCAAACCACCCTCCCATACTAAAACAAGCCGCCATCTTGAATCCAAACCACCCTCCCATACTAAAACAAGCCGCCATCTTGAATCCAAACCACCCTCCCATACTAAAACAAGCCGCCATCTTGAATCCAAACCACCCTCCCATACTAAAACAAGCCGCCATCTTGAATCCAAACCACCCTCCCATACTAAAACAAGCCGCCATCTTGAATATACCCAATGACCTCATTTGCATATAACTCATTTGCATAATCTCACGCATGCGCACACACATAGCCACGCCCCCAAAATAAATCCTGCGCATGCGCAGTGAGGCACTTTCTGTGACGGATGCGGGCTACCTACTACTGTCCGGTTCCTATCTGCTAACCTAGGTAGGACACCTTTCTCCACATTCGCGACAAGTGTTCGTCTTTAGTTGCAATAGAAAAGGATATGAAAAAGGACACTAATCACCAGGACATTCTTATCCATCACACCGGCACAGCCCGTGAGACCCTGACAGCGCGAAATGGAAAGGCGCGAAGCAGAACGTAGTGAATGCCTGGTACAGCTTGAGAGGTTACCTGATTAAATCAGTGACACCCTGCAAATTGGTATCTAAAAATCTTGAATAAAAATCATTGATGCACTGCATATCGTTTTCTGTATAATAACACAGATAGTGTATACTGCGGAGTGTGATGGCACGATTTGTCAGTTCAAGAGAGAAGGAAGCACGAGTTCAGAGCTGAAAATCACTCGTCGAGAGCTGAGTTATACCGAAGAAGTAGACATGCCGTGCACAAGAGATTTTTATTTTAAAGATTGATGTCTTTAGATTTAGCATCTCAAATCGAAATGTCGAGCGTGACGTAACAGGTATGGGGGAGACTTTGAAAGTGCGCTTTCTCTGTCGTCGGCATGTACGTCCGATCGTCCGTCCGGTCGTCTAGTCGTCAACATTTCTTGTGAATGCTCTAGTAGCCAAACCGTTACATATAGAGACTTCCAATTTGGTATACATGACTGTTAAATGGTCAACCAAAAGCCTATTGGATTTGAGTACATTGCGACATTGCGATGATTTTGCGACGATAGAAGTCAAACTTTTGCAGCTAAAGACATCAGAACTATTATTGGATGGTCAACCACAAGCCTGTTTACATGCGATGATTTTTGGGATTTCCATGGCAACGTCACGTATAATGTCCATATGACGATGTGAATGCGCGATAGAAACCAAACCGTTCGAGCTAGAAAATCTAACTGGTATATATGCAGGATTGTTGCGTCGTCAACCACAATCCATCAAATTTGGGTGCATTCCAATGATTTTTGTGTATTTTCCTAGCAACGTCACGCAAAATGCTCATATGACTACCTAAACGCTGTATAGAAGCCAAATTGTTGCAGCTATAGAGACTCATAGATGATATACGGATACGGATTGTTGGATGGTCAACCACAAGTCTATTGAATTTTGGTACATGCGTTGATATTTGTGGTTTCCATGGCAACGTCACGCAAAATGTCCATATCACGATGTTAACGCGATTGGAGCCAAACCGTTCGAGTGAGAGACTTTCGATTTAGTCAAATTATAATCACATCTCGTTCAATGCATCCAACATCCCACACTGACATCCAACATATTTTAATCTTTCACAACTACAAACGTCTGGTCCGTCATTCATAATTCAGCCGTCGTCCATTAAAGAACCTATCCAAGGACCTATTCCATATAACAGTATTCAAGTAAATCTGCCAGGCTGTTACATATGCATTGAAACTGTCTGGCTGAGGGTTGTTGCACCTTTAAGTGCCACCTCATGTTACAGTAAGATCAGATAAAGGAGATGGTATTGTAAGGCGGGGTTTTTGCCCACAGCCAGCCGACTCATAGGAATGTACATTTCTTCTCTCCATCTGTCAATCACAATGCAATGTACAACTTGTCGGCGGCGGCAACTGTCAATCAACGGACTGAATTTGGGACGAACCATGATAGCTTCACATTTGTGACGAACCATGATAGCTTCACACATGTTCGGTATCAAGGAGTTATTATTTCACCACGTTGCAGTCGATTTTACACGCACGTATTGGAGAATAAATACACAATTTAGGCGAATATATTGCGTTTGTAACAGGTTGCTACTGTTCGTTCGATTTCAACGTTTGACTAGCCCGTATATAATGTCCACAGTTGCCTGGCCTGTGGGATATTGGATGGTCGATGTTTAAGTATATTTTTTTCAAAAAATTATGAAAATTAATAAATATATATATTTATTTTTTTTAAATCGATTTTTTTTAAAAATATTTTTTCTAAGTGTATTTCTTTTTCATCTTTGGCTCAATTTAAGTCACTCCCTATAATGTCAAGCCGAGTTACTACAGTTTTTTATTATCTACCCTACCCTGCCCTCTATGACATAGAATAAAAGAGAAGTTGGGAATAGAAACGCTCAACACGGTCATTTCAAAATATTCTCAGAAAAGAACGAAAGCCTACCTTTCCAAATGCCATCCGTTTATCATTGCCCAAGTGGACCAGCCTTCGGAATATATGCGCTTTGAATATCTAAACCTTCCCTTGAGAAGAGAAATTCATTCTTCGCGCCAAAACACGGCTTTTCAAACTTTTAGCCAGCACTAATAATTAGATAATTAAAAAACTGTAGTAACTCGGCTTGACATTATAGGGAATGACTTTAATTGAGCCAAAGTTGAAAGAGAAATACACTTACAAAAAAACATTTTAAAAAAAAATCGATTTAAAAAATATATATATATTTATTAATTTTACATAATTTATTGAAAAAATTTATACGTATACATCGACCATCCAATATCCCACAGGCCAGGCAACTGTGATAATGTCCACACGGTATCGTGTCATCGGTAAACAATATTTATTTTACTTTTAAATGGTTCATAATGATAACCTAAATCTTATTTCAGATATACTGAATGCAATTTTTTTTCACAAAAATGAGAAAGATTGAAATCACACATGTTGCCCTCCTGGGATTCGAACTCGGTAAAACAAAATTTCGAGGCGCTTGTGATCCAACGTACGTATCCACTACACTACGATATACGAACAACTGTAACAGGCTATTTTGTCACTTTAATCTACTTACGAAAACCTCAAACGTTATGAATCATAACTGTTCATTTTTTAGTATGATGGACTTCTTGGACCAAAAAGGTCTTCCAGCAGTGCATGGGGGGACAATGTTACCACACAACACCAGGTTAAATGGCGTTTTGGTCCAAGGGATCCTTCGCGTCTAAATGCATGTCTGAAGGATGTGATAACTATAATCATAACGCAATCGCACTAAAACTTTCACATATTGTGTACTTATATTTCCTCTTGCCGTTACATTAAAACAAGTATTTTTAGGACATTTTATTCTTTCGATTTCAACCGCACCACGTATAGGCCAAAATCCCGCCTTATCGTACCATCACCTTTGTCTAATCAGTCGTTTGAGCTGAAAAAAAAATATCGTCTCAAAAGTGGCAAAATATTAGTGAGTTTGGATATAACGTCGCGTTCAGCTATATTTCAGTCATATAGCGCAGATATAACTAACTATGATATGATTAAATTGACATGTGTGACTAGCCATGTACAGTCATTATGTAGAGCAAATAGATCTTTCCCTTACGGCAGCTGACATGGTACAAACTAATGTTACCCACACACTTTAATAGGGTTCGGTAAAATTATATTACCGATATACATTTTTTGTTTACACCACCACACGTTTGAACATGGATAACATCGTTCATATTGTGTTTGACTATTAGTTACTCCACTGAATTTGTTAGCAGAACAATGTGCTATTTCAGAGACTGCACAATGGGGGACAACATAAAAGCAACATTGAAGGGTGGTGGACATTGATGCCGGAGTACTGACATGAAGTTATATGACCCCACAGGCTAATATACTGACTGCATATTTCTAAAAACATCATAAGAAACAAGAGTGATCCCTGTGATGATTTGTATTCCAGCTACGTTTTTATTGTGAGTGTTCATGTGGACATCTTGAATAACATGACCGACTTCAGCGATAGTACATACAAATATTTCAGAGCGGTGATGTAATAGACCTATCAAGTCATCTGATGGAAAATGATGAACTATGTCACAGCCAGATAGAAAAAAAGTCCGAAACGGGAGAGTATCTATAGAATGTAAGTTCTTATTCAGATATATGACAAATATAAATTATGTGAGGGCTGACGTTGACCAAGCCCTCCATTCTCCACCATGTTTTTAAGTCGCGAAACTACAATCCCAATGATCTGTAAGCAGGGCAAGCCTCGGGGATGAACGTCCACCAGCAGAATCTTAACATATACAGGCAATTCTTAAAAGGGTTATGGAATACGATGCCGAAGTACTGACAAGAAGTCATATGACCCGACATAAAAAATATACCGACTGGATATTTCTGGGAACCAAGTGCGACCCCTGTGATGAGTTGTGTCCCAGCCACGCTTTCATTGTTACTGTTCATGTGGTCATATTGAATGACATGACCACACGACCCCTAGTACCGGCTTGATCAGTATTAGATACAATCTAAAAATAACCCCTATCAAGTTATCTGATAGATACCGATGAACTATGCGACCGCCAGATAGGAAAAAACAGCTCTAATGTGTATTTATTAAATGCAAGTTCGTATCCAGAACAAATACCTGTGAGGTCCGACGCAAAAATATCTGTGAGGCCCGACGCTGACCAGTACCGACCAGTGCTTCATTCTTCAACATGTTTACAAGTTACAAAACTACAATCACAAAGATGTGTACAGAGTGCAAGTCGCAAAACTACAATCACAATGATTTGTACAAAGGGCAAGCCTTGGGGACGAAACGCCCATCGCCAGAATATCACCATATACAGGCAACAATTAAACGCAACATTAAAAGGGTGGTGGAAAACGATGCCGGCGTACTATCAAGAAGTCATATGACCTCACTGACAAATATACTGACTGCAAATTTCTAAAAAACATCACAAGAACCAAGAGTGATCCCTGTGATGATTTGTATCCCAGCTACGCTTTATTGTATCTGTTCGTGTGTAAATCTTGACTGAAATGACCACACGGGCCAAAAGAACCGACTTGAGCGGCATTAGATACAAATATCTCATAGCGATGTCGTAATTATGGAAGAATGGAAGGAACATATAAAAAAAAAAAATTTATTATCCCGGACCCCGAGATACCCGTCCAATGAGAATGCAGAATCTCGAACCCCGAGATAATCGTCCAATGAGAATGGTTTTCGGACCCCGAGATAATTTACCAATGAGAATGCACAAGTATCTCGGTCAATTGTATCTCCAACACAAGGGAGCTCGCCGCTCAACTCGAGGTATTTTCAGGCCGGTTCTTGAATACTATAAGCTTGCCGCTTACCACAGAGGCTAAGAGGGATATGTTTTATTCTAGATATGGCTAAAACAATAAACATTAGCTAGACGATCGACATAAGAATCTAATAAATAAAATCTCTAATAAATAAAATTTTAAGTCCTTTGTTATGGCATCCATTTAGGCACTCGAAATATCATAAAATATAACAAAGATATATAGCAATATTGAAACGTATTTCCAAGAAATGCTCCGCCCATGTCGAATAGATGAGAAAGCAAAACATTTTTATAAATATTAGGCAACCAAATTATTCAGGATTGACAATATAATGAAAAATATTTTGATAATATGGGTGTTTTAATTCTTCAAAGTATTTTGAGGTTGAATATTCATTATACTGGCCAGGCATCATTTCTCATGTCAGATAGTCATGTAAACCACTAAATCATGTGCAGTGACTGTAGTCTCCAGGTAACATGTCTTTGAAATGTAAAATAGTGGCAGGTCGGCTCTAACAAACTGGACTGATTGAAAGTGTTGTCTGGGGTTTGAGTATTTGCATAATAATTGGGATCCGAGTTCTAGGTGACCTGCATTAAGAAACCCAGTGTCTTGATTTCCCCAATGTTTCCCAAATCTTTCCTTCGGCTTTGGAAGATATGATATTCGGCAATTCCGTCATGTAAGACACACACAATAGGTGACTACATGGTATTCTCCAGCTTGGCAAGACCTTGCAACCCTGTCTGTGACTGAACATTGTGACTTTTTCTAACTCAAACACCAGGAGCACAAAAGGCTGGGTAATTCTCTTCAAGAGTGCAAAATACTTTTAATGTCTATGGAGAATTGACGTAAACAGATTTTCTGAATTTTGAGAATTATCCATCATATCTTTCGCGTTTGGATTTTTTGCAATCTTTTAATTATAGCATTGGCTTGACGTGTTATTCAACTTTGAGATGGGCGAGAAATTTTGTGCAAATATATTCTAGTATTACTGCTATACATGGCAAAAAAGACTTGTCAAGGTGTGGTTGCAAGAATAGATGCCGTAACAAAGGCCCTAATAAATTAATATCCTATCAACGCACTCCAATAATTGAACATTAATAAGCGTTAATCTTCGCTCCTCCACCATATATTTATAATGGCATTTCTTGAATCAATTTCGAGTCGATTTCTCGTGTATATATTATCTTAGTATGCATGGCTGATCTCTTCAATTGAAAAACAAATTGACACATACTGATACGGAGATTTCATTGGTAAATTATAGCGGGTTCCGACATAATTCTGCATTATAATTGGACGATTATCTCGGGGTCCGAGATAATTCTGCATTCTCAATGGACGATTATCTGGGGGTCCGAAATAATTCTGCGTCTTCATTGGTCAATTATCTCGGGGTCCGATATGCATTAAACTGTTTCAATCGAGATAATTATCTCGGGGTCCGAGATAATTTAAAAAGAAAAAAAAATAATCCACGTCCCTTTTATGCTTCCGTATGTAATAGACTTATCAATGATTCTGATAGAAAATGATGAACTATGTGACCGTCAGATAGAATAAGAGAATGGCCCAAAAGAGGGAGTATTTATAGAATACAAGTTTTTATTCAGAACAAGAACGTGCGAAGCCAGACGCCGACCAAGTGCTTTATTCTCCACCATGTATAGGAGTCAATAGACTACAATCTCAATGATTTGTACAGAGGGTAAAACCTCTGGAACGAAACTTCTGCCTGTAAAATCTCACCATATACAGGTAACAATTAAACGCAATATTAAAACTGGTAATCGAAAAACGATGTCGGCGTACTGACGAAAAGTCATATGACCCTAGAGACAAATATACTGAGTGATTATTTTTAAAAAAATCAAAAGAACCAAGAGTGTTCCCGCTGATAATTTGCCCAGCCCCCATTTCATCATAACTGTTTGTCGGCATATTGAATGGCATGACCACATGAACACGGACTTGAGCGGTATTAAAAACAAATATCTCAGAGCGATGATGAAGCCCTGTCAAGTCATGTGATGGAAAATGGTGAACTACTAGTATGTGACCGCCAGATAACCAAATCCAATCAGATTATGTGATTGCCACTTCTGTTGCCAATTTTGGTCCAGTTAACCAATCAGCTGAGAGAACTAGCACTTCCGGTTGATCTTCTGATCCTAATGTGCAAGCCTCCCATCGGTTCGAGACCGTGCACTATTGCCTCAAGAATGTGAACTATTGCCTCAAGACTGTGCACTATTGCCTCAAGGTCGTGCGCTGTTGCCTCAAGAATGTGAACTATTGCCTCAAGACTGTGCGCTATTGCCTCAAGGTCGTGCGCTGTTTCCTCAAGACCGTGCGCTATTGCCTCGAGACCGTGCGCTATTGCCTCAAGACCGTGCGCTATTGCCACAAGACCGTGGGCTATTGCCTCAAGACCGTGTGCTATTGCCTCAAGACCGTGCGCTCTTACCACAAGGCCGTGCGCTATTGCCTCAAGACCGTGCACTATCGGGAATTTCAAAACGTCAAGTAACTGAGCTCCAACCAGTCGAGGTGAACCAATCTGGTACAGGGTAAGCTTCCCATTGGTTCGAGACAGTGCGCTATTGCCTCAAGACCGTGCGCTATTGCCACAAGACCGTGGGCTATTGCCACAAGACCGTGTGCTATTGTCACAAGATCGTGTGCTATTGCCTCAAGACCGTGCGCTCTTACCACAAGACCGTGGGCTATTGCCACAAGACCGTGTGCTATAGCCACAAGACCGTGTGCTATTGCCACAAGATCGTGTGCTATTGCCTCAAGACCGTGCGCTCTTACCACAAGACCGTGCGCTATTGCCTCGAGACCGTGCGCTATCGGGAATTTCAGAACGTCAAGTAACTGAGCTCCAACCAGTCGGGGTGAACCAATCTGGTACAGGGTAAGCCTCCCATTGGTTCGAGACCGTGCGCTATTGCCTCAAGACCGTGCGCTATTGCCACAAGACCGTGGGCTATTGCCACAAGACCGTGTGCTATTGCCTCAAGCCCGTGTGCTATTGCCACAAGACCGTGTGCTATTGCCACAAGACCGTGCGCTATTGCCACAAGACCGTGCGCTATTGCCACAAGACCGTGCGCTATTGCCACAAGACCGTGTGCTATTGCCGCAAGTCCGTTCGCTATTGCCAGAAGTCCGTGCGCTATTGCCACAAGACCGTGTGCTATTGTCACAAGACCGGGCGCTATTGCCACAAGACCGTGCGCTATTGCCACAAGACCGTGCGCTATTGCCACAAGACCGTGCGCTATTGCCACAAGACCGTGTGCTATTGCCACAAGACCGTGCGCTATTGCCACAAGACCGTGCGCTATCGGGAATTTCAGAACGTCAAGTAACTGAGCTCCAACCAATCGGGGTGAACAAATCTGGTACAGGGTATAATAATATGAATTGACATACATATATTCAACTGGCCAGTACCTTCTAAAATGTATCTCCACTGATCATCAGCTCAGTTCGGTAGCATACGATATATTTGACGGAGTATATACTTGACCTGACTGAGTATATCGACTGTTTTCACTGTTCCCCCTAAAAGTAGTAGGTTCCTATAGGAATTTCATTCTCGGTCCCCTGAATTATCTCATGACGACGATTGTTCTAACGATAATTGATCAATTTGAAAGTTATCCAACCCGCAAATGGAAATTTCCTTTGTAGATTTGTTTCATTCTCACCAAATTGATAACAAAAATGTTTTCAAGGCGGCGTTAAAAGAAATTTGGTCATATAAACGATAGAATCCCCTTATACATGTCATGATCCTGCACACTCTGATCAGCGGGTTCCTCAAGAGTCTGACCTCCTTCCTCTCTCAAGGCCGTTTGGCGATTGTCTGGCACGAAAATAACACCTCGTGGCTACATCATATTGACCATGATATGATAGGACAAACCAACCACCTCGCTGGGGGTCTAATAATATCCCAGCCACCAGTCAGATTTTTGGACAGGATTCTCGGCCGCGCGCCGGAAGTGATATCATATGCAGTAACATAGATGTTTGCCGAACATTTCGAATACTTTTCAAGTCTGCATAATACCTATGTTGACCTAGTGTTAAAAAGATTTATCTGGAGATTATTCTCCCGGTTTATCTGGACAGGGAATATGAAAAGTAGTTCGCTCATGTGCAAAACTGAAGTTGTTCGGCCGGATTCAAACTGAACCGTGCGTACGTGGGTTTTCCCCTATACGTCATAGCAACGTAGTAAAGATCAACTTCCGCTATTGGAGACAGGGATGATATGGGCCGTGGGGAGGATGTGGACAGACGACTTGTCACGTGATCAAGTCACCTAGTCACGGTAAACTGACAGATTTCAAAATAGACAAAATTAGAATTACCACAACAATTCCAAAAAGTGATGAAGTATTATCTGTAATTGATATTTGTTTTGTACTTCTCCAAAAAGTATCCGACCAAAGTTGCTCAGGATGGGGCTGTACTGTTTCGACATCAAACAAGAGTTATATACAGAATACCAAGTGGGAACATTTCGCGCTGTGCATTGGTTGTCCACTTGACACGATTCAAGTTGAAATTTGAATTCGTATCATCGAAATCCTGTGTCTTACTATATACGAGTCTGGAATGTCCGGGACTTCTTCAGATTTTCGTGCATGAATGGATCGAGATAGGGAACAAGTCAGATTCATTTAGAGAATCGGTTTCTGGATCTGTTTTTAACCTCCGTATTCTCGGGTCTTAATGTGGGGTGCCGAGGGAAGCTTTCCTGTGAAGTCATATGGTTGCTTTTTAGTCGCCAGACGTCAATTTTGCCCACCTCTTGCATATCGCTCCAATTTAGTCAGAATGGGTCGGCTTTATTTGGCTTGAATAGGGAACAGGGTCGGATGAACATCATGTACTATACCACATTCGTGCCCATGGTGTTCATGGTGAACAATCACAATCAAAGCATGGCAGGGACGTATTATACACTAGGTAATGACATACATTACTCGGTGATGGTGCTTGGCTAGTGACGCGTAGACACAGCTTGTAATTTGATCAACAACGGAGAGTATTACTGCCATAAACTTGTGAACGTTGTCAAGGGGAGAATACTCTAAACATCTTGCCCCTTAAATTATTATCTGGAATTTAAACACTCTGCTCCCTATATAATACGGCTGTTTGTTTATCACGAAATTTCGTCTGTGTACCGGTACTTTATACTCTTGTGCATAATTGTAGTATGAACTATGTGAGAGATAGTCCCTACTTAACTACACGAGGCAAGACTAAGTCTGACACACTAATGACATCCATCGTCCAGGCAGAATTATCGCGTCAGCAGGACCCATGTCGCGTGTACGGCATGCAGGTAAAATCAGGGGTGACATGGAATACATTTTTCTGCAAGGAGAATCCTTCAATGATATTTTGTGTTGTTAACTGGAAATGGATCATTGCATGTGCTTAGAGAAACATCCGGAACAAAAGTATTAATCAACTCTTTCAAGGGTGACGAGTTCGCTCATAAAAGTTTGGTAACGATGTTTTTTTTCCTCCCAAATGTTCAATCTTATAACAATAATCACAATATATAAACGGATTCTATCGACATTAATCCACGCCCTAGGCTTCAAATGAAGAACCTGACACCCGAGGGAAGTAATTTCATTTACATATGCGAAACTCCTCTAGATGTTATCGTTGATACAAGCATTCTACAAGGCAACACAAATTAAAGATAATAAAATAATCATGATGATATATATTTATTGCCAATATTTGAATAGGAATGTCCCATGCTCGCACAGGTGCTCCTATATACATATACACGATCTGTAAATAACAGCTTAACTACTGTAAGGTACGAAAACAAATATTGTTGGATGAATGTTGAGATACTATCGTTGCCTCTTCAAAGCTGAAAAATTCTAGCACTTTCGCACATTCTTAAGACCATCGACATTTGTGTAGTGTACTATGTTAAATATATAACACTTTTATAAGCTAACATTGTTGCACCATACTAATCACTACATTCCCTTCATTATTTGAGCAAGTATAACTGTATCTCGATATTTACACGCTAGAACAAATCCACAATGGACACTTTATCATCTGTTTCAGTGTGGTAGGAAATACCAGAGAAGTGTCATATTTGCAAACCTCGATAATTATGTTATATATGGGTCAAGTGCAGGAGTTAGGCTGCATGTCGGATATATACAGGAGTTAGGCTGCATGTCGGATATATACAGGAGTTAGGCTGCATGTCGGATATATACAGGAGTTAGGCTGTATGTCGGATATATACAGGAGTTAGGCTGCATGTCGGATATATCCTTCAACCGGATAGGTAAGGCTGGATGTCCGCATCTGGATCAGTTGACGATCTCTTGGAGCAAATCCAATCCCTGACTTGCTGGCGATACTTAGACATGGAACATTTGTCTGGTATTTCGATCTCAATGGCATCAACATCAGGAGCTCGAGTGAGTCTTCCTTTACGATGCTGGACCAGCGTCGGATTTTTTATTAGCATGTAGACCAAGTACCACCGTTTTCGGGCAAAGTTAATCTTACCTGCAATTCAAAAATAAATTTGAAACCATGAATAAAAAGCATTAATATAGCATAATCGGTTGCCCTCGTACACAAAGATCTGCTGATAATCTGAAAGCTGTTGTCAAATTACAAGCACTTGCGTGAAGTCCGTACGACACCCTCCCCTACACGCCGTTTTCTACCTCAGATACCATCCTGCGCATCGTTCAATGAAGACAGAACATCTTGTACATGTTACAATATATGTAGATATAACCTGGCTCCCGTGAGGGTTAAATGCTTATTTATTAGCTCTTTGCGACCCCGAACAGATGTTTGATGCCCCTTTTGTTTTCTGATTCATTCAGGTCATCCCCAGTCAATACATAGCTACTCAAAAAAGTTTCAGCACCTTTCGACCAAATCTGTGGTATTACCGGCTGGACAGAACTCGTATTCTCGGTCCACAGTGGGCATTACTTGCCTTTTTCCACTACTATTGAATTTTCCTCCTTTCTGGCCCGCCCCTTCAAATATTTCAATATACAGAGCACGTTTCGATGACGAGAGAGAATTAAAAAATAATAAATGTATTATTATAATGTTCACAGTTACTGCGGACATGTAGATTTTATGTTCCCAGGCCAATGTGGGTGGTGGTAAGTACCCTTTTTAGGTTCCCAGGCCAATGTTTGTGACTAGTACCCCTTTTATCTTCCCAGGCCAATGTGGATGGTAATTACCCTTTTCAACTATCTGAAGCCACTTTCCCCAAAGGTGAAAGTGAGTCGAGAATTTTTATCACAAAAACGAATGATTCGCGTTTCTGAATGACTCGATTTTCTTTCGCCTCATTGATGGGTTTTCATTAGAGAAATTTTTCTCGAAAGAAAGAAAACGATATCGCAAATCAGTCGAGAATCCTTCGATAAAAAACGATTTAAAATAGTACAGCCTTCGCCTAGCCTGGTACCCTGCCAAGCATGTTGAATTGCTGACATATACCCGTAGACTAGGGAACCAGGTTACGTCTTGAAAAGTTGTTCTGTTTCTATGTAAAATATCCCATACATGTGGCCTGCCCCACCGATACATCCATGATACCTATATCCACAAAATTGTATTTCCAAAGTATATGTCCGTTATTATAGATAGAACCTGTGTGGGTAACAAATTATCATGTCTGTAATATTCCCTGTTTGATTTTATATAGACATAACCGGAGATCGTTTGGGCGGTCAGATGTTCAACCGAACTGATTCGCGTCGGACTACATTTTTAAATAATAATGAACTGAAGTTGTTTATGAAAATGTTATATTCAATGCAGTCTCTTCTAAGATCGCGGTGGCATGGTACGTTATACATGGATAAATCGGCAGCTTCAGCTCAAGTTTACCTGGTCATATACTTTATATAGCATCCTCACTTGGCGGAGTAACAGCTATCAATCTATGAATGCCGTAATTGTATTCATTCGCGTCTCGATGGTTTCGCGATATTCTCTCCAAGCATTCTCGATCAAAATTCTCTCGATCAACATAAAACCATTGATTATCGGTGGGAAGACGAATAAAAAAAAAGATATCGAGAAAATCGATCGAGAATTTTAAAAACGATTTCGATATTTTCATATTTTTCTCTAGACATTCAGGCTCTCGAAGAATTCCTAATAGGAAAGGGATTTCTTCGCGAAAACCAAAGAAAATTCTCAATTGAAGGAAAAACGATTAACGGGGACGCTACCTTAACCACATTGACGCCAATACCGTCCTGGCAAAGTTTCATATCCTTTCGACTAAATACACAGAGATATATAATATTATATTACCGGCTCGGCTGACTGGCTGTATTTGTAATTTGTTGCTGAAAAGTGTAGCATATAGCAGAATTGAGTCGTCTCAAGTAAGAACTATTGGCCTACCAAGAAAAACGACGGTGGGTGTTTTTCTTGTACACATGAGAAGTGAATTCCGCATAAAGATACTTCCATGCGATGATCGGAATGTGAAATTTTTATCTAGTAATGTTTCCGAATGATAAGGTGTATTGTTCCCACGCACTCTCTAATCATTGCTGGATCCTGAAGACAGTTCGATCATCTTAAAACAGAATCTTATTGCAAAATTCTAGTCCCAGTTTGGGAGCAATTGCATTGTATGAGAAAATCGATTAGCCGATTATTTCTCACAAGATTATAGTCAAAAATTTGAAATTATTAACGGTAACTGAATCGTCTGATGAAGGATGCTTCGATGAGAAATAGTAAACAATTTAAACACGTATCCTTTTGTTGTTCTAAGTTAACAGACTTCATTGAAGATTAAGTGGTTTAGCGAAGTTTTGTCACCCATGAAAGATGGTTTAAGATGCCAAAATGAAATATCATATACGAGAGATATTTTTTTAGATAAATTAAAGTATATTATCTTTTAGTATGGTCTGAATATAGCCCTGGGCCTTTGAGGTTTTGAATAACAGCATCTTGAAACTGAAGTGAAATATCAGCTTTTTCTATCCGTATTGTAATTGCACAATTACATTATTTCAAGTAGTTATGATAGTGTTATTAATGATCGCTAATCCCCAGACGTTGAGAATTAATACGACAATATATATTAGGCTAACTGGAAGATTTCTTTATTACATAGTATTTCATTTTTGCGCTACAAATGGCACCTCACGGGGGCTAAAACCTCAATTAAAACGCACCACGTCCTTTTATGGGAACTATTAGAACACTAACAACTCTTGCAAGCTACAAATTAAACTAGCTATAATGATCCTATAATTGAGAGTGAACAGATATTGTTGACCCCGACAGGTAATCGACATT
>JAVTVY010050240.1:0-22730 GCA_036873755.1 Hanleya hanleyi | reverse complement strand
CCATCAGTATCATGTCCACATACATCTGTATCATGTATACACACATCTGTATCATGTCAACATACATCTTTTAAAAAAATGGGTCTGCCTGATATTTTCAGATGAAAAATTGCACTTTGGGTGACTGAATAATTAGAAAGCATATCGTACCCCTTAAAAGATTTTCACGTGACTTCTACATGTAAATGTCAAAAGAACAAAAAAACTGGCACAGTACTCTATGAAATATTGATTTGTTACGTTATGCCTCGGAGTGAAATTCATGCTCTGTTAGTCAAGCGATAATGTAGGTAGTGACTCTCTCTTCATGGTACTGTTTGTCTAATTTACATAACGCTTCAGGATTTTCTGTGAAATATAATTGAGACACTAATTGGCTGGAGTTATATATGTTGCCGCTTTCAGTTGTTTTGTACGACTATAATAAAAATATTTTTTTAATATTAAGTTCCGCATAATATGTTTACCAGACTACATATATACCACTGCACTAATCGCACGGCTCATGCATTGTCTGGAATTCTAACATGGCTGAAGGGGAAATGTACTCGCGTGTTTTTTTTATGTTGATGTACTCCGCATCTATGTTAATAATGTACGTGTAAAGCAGGTAAGATTTGATGTAGAGATAAAAACATGATTTCAAGTAGTCTAGACTACATGTAGATAATTTGGTCCGTGCATGTGAACTGTACTTGTACTTATGTGATAATGGATGATCACATACCATACAAATTACAATTAAGATTTAGAAAACTACATTAGTAATAGCAGGGCTCCCACTGCCCCACTATATGTTCTCAAATTCGACCGATTTTGCCCTATTATTCCTATATTTTCAGAATTATTCCTGCTTTTTCGCGCAGCTCTGACCTTGTATTTATTGTGATACATATAGACAAATAGTCGGCTTACTTAAATCCTCCAAAATAACAATGCGACCGAGTCGGAAGTGTCCAAACTAAATTGTACTGTGTTTCTTCTTTACCTTGTCACAGTGATCAGTACAGTGTTGTTTAAATGGATAAAAACACTGATCCAATGAGATTATTATAACAAGTAATATGTTGGTGACTGAAATGCCCTGTTCTCTGGATTTTGCCCTATATTTTGGTCATTATATTCCTATATTTGCCCTAAATTTTGGCCATTATGTCCCGACATTTTGCCCTATATTTTGGCTATGGGTCAGCAGGAGCCCCGTAGTATAATCTCTCCTTTTAACAGATGTTTAAAGGAGATACAGTGGTCACTGACCGTTGCTGTCTATGTCACTCACTTGACCGTCAGACTGTAGTCCAGCTACTAACAATTGATTTTGTGATATTGACGCTGTAGTAGTAGGATTTAGCTGTCGAAATGAAAATTTCTATTGCAAAAATTTCGGCCGCAAGGATTTCTGCTTCAAAAGGTCAATGTGGCCTATCGTTTTGCATTCGAATGGATAGAATACATGTACATATTTGTCAACTTTACTTGGCAATTACATGTACATGTATTCCCTTTGTCCTGCTCCTTTCATTCTATAAACAGCAAAACATTTTTTTTTTATATAGAGCATGATCTTTGGAATATGAATTCAGTGGCCATTTTAGAACATAAATTCGCACATCACACCATCTGAATTCAGGATTACAAGAGTAAAAAAAAATTGAATCCTCTCAGTCGAGCCACTTGCTTCTATAGAGCGATAAAGATCTCATACATTACCGGTACTTTTTCAACTTTTCCGGTATGTTCCTTCTATTATACATGTGTGATATTGATAGTTACAATTTTACATTCAAATGCAGATAATGTGAAAGCCTTACATGTATAATCTAACTGTTTCCGACTCTGTCCACAATCCTGAAATTTACAATTAGTCATACATGTACTCCATCATAGTCATTTGAGCCATACATGTATATTTCTAACAAGGCAGTGTGACTAATGTCACAGGACCCGGTGCGAAGTAGGGCAAGCATTAGGACTCCGACGCGAACTGAACTCTTGGAAATCCCCCAAGTTGAAATCCTGCCTATTTTAAGATGGGCACAGCCCAAGTCAGAATCATCAGTGATTTTCATCAAAAATCACCAAAAATTTTCATCAAAAGTAGGTCAGCTCAGAACTTGCTGGTAACAGTCCCATAATGCACCTTCATGCCAAAAATCAAGGTTCTAATGTCAACGGTTCTCCTTAGTTTGCTGACGAAAGGATTCGGATGGACTGACTGACTCGCTCACTCATTTACCGGACAATTTGCAAATGAGAGCCTACTTCGTGGGAAAATCTGGTTAGGAGGCTGAAATATTTACGATAGGAATTTTTGGTTCAAATCCCTATGATGTCGGTATCACAAAATTAAATATCAGTAGGGTTTAGCTTGTTGTATTAGTCTAGTTGTACTGAAAATAAAACTGTACATATTGCAGAGTGATAAGGCAAGATTGTTTAATCTTCGAATACCAAATTCAGAAGAGCAATAAACAGCTCCCTTGTAATGACAATAAATGAGATCCTTCTTTTTCTTGTTGCAAACAAATAAAAAATCCCAATTGCACATCTAAGCGAGAATAACATGTCAGGGGTTCATGGAAGTCACATCTTACTTTTAATAGGCTATAAAATTCACTCAAACACTCAATAGAGAAGCCAAGAATCACGGTAAACTTATGGAAAACTCAATTCTGGCAGAATGCTAAATAGATTGTTGATGTATTAGAATATTACACATGAAAGGGGTAAAATTCCACAAAACTCAATATTGATTGGACAAAACTCAAATTCAGCGAGAAAAAAACTGAATATTTTGACATCTATGAACCCCTGCATGTGCAGCTTGATACAATGGAGTCTTCAAATCTCTCTGAATACTACATGTATTTCCCAGACTGGAGACAGATCAGATAGATTTATGGTGGATCATTGCAGAATCATGTTTATGATATCATATCAATTCTTTCATTGTATCCTATTTTTTCTAATTTTTCAAACAGCATTTTTAGACTTTGAAGCAGAAGAAAAACATGTTTATGTCAACTGAGGCTAAATACTGTGGTATGGATATGTTATTTATCCCAAGAACTAAAAAGATATCTAGTGAAATTTGTAGAATGATACATGTAGCAGAGTTTTTTAACACAGATGCCTGAAGTTAAAGAGATGTAATCAGCCTCAAGTCTGGGCTGAAATCGATGTCTCTCAAACTCAGCGAATGTGACATATGTTACAATAGGTACAAAATGAGACACATTTGACCACAAAAAACTAAACTTGTTCAGGCCTTAAAATTTGGGGAGAATGATCGTTCAGTTCGCCTAGCGGTTACCCAAAATGAAAGACGCATAACCGATTACTCGTTCGCCTAAATTATGGCCCAAACTCTGTGTCACAAATTGACATAATTTTAATAAATTCCTGTTGTAACCTGAAAATCATTTCCGATCAAAGAATGGGCTTACCAGAGTTTCGATGTTAACTTCACACACAAGAGCCCCAGTCGAGGGGAGATAATTGAACGCGAAACCCATGTGTGTTTTGCTACACTCTCTGATACTTCGATGATATACAGTTGTGACGAAAATGCCCGTGACCTGCAGAATGTTATTTTCGTTCTATGCGGACATTCTATATAGCATTGTGAATGGACCGATAATGGTGGATATTCGACTTACCTGTATTAACTGTGCGCTGAAACTTTCAGCGAGGGAAGTGTAAATATCCCTGACACGCATCTTGCATCGAAACCGGGCGAGAGAAGTCGAACTCTGTTGATCTGACACGAAATCCAACACCGCCTGAGTCTACACTTTCGTTTTATGGGGGCTGCCATGTTTGGATGCGCAAAGGATTCTGGGAGCCAGAGCCTATATAAGACGTAGAGAATGGACGTTCGGCATTCTGTCCCAGACGATCGGCGGGTGAACATTGTGCGGGAGAGCACAGCGACAGGATCGCCGCAAATGCGCCGAAAGTGCCGAATTGACTGCCGAAACAGCGCCGAACCATCCGCCGAAGGGTTGGAAAGCCGAGAGCTAAGCCATAGCTTGGGGATAATAGATACTAACACGCACAGTATCTGATGACGAGACGAACCGACAGACGGGGATAAGATACTAACACGCACAGTATCTGAAGACGAGATGTCCATCAACGGGGAATACAGAGCACCAAATATCCCACATTGCAGCCCATCACACAAATACCATTTTACATGATTACATATACTTACTCACATACAAGATCGTCGGCCTTAGGTACGGAATAGATCTAATCACACTCACCTACACTAGTTACCTACAGGCCTAGGCTAGAGGTCACGGATTACACAAGCTTACATCCACTGTACATATTTACACTGCCGCAGGGCTCGAATTATGTTGTGCCGCAAGTCTTTGAATTCTATTACAAATCATTGATATTAATTGATATTACACTGTAAGGTAATAATACACCTCCGAGACCAGGGTATTATTACCACATATATATGCAGACAATCTGAGCCTATTAACTCATCCTTGGGTCAACGCCGTGAGGGCCGAAATCGGGTCGCCGAATTCGGTCGCCGAAGACGTGAGGTCTGCCGAGCCGAAGACGGGTCGCCGAAATCGCTTCGCCGAAGACGGGTCGCCGAATTCGGGCCGCCGAAGACGTGAGGCCTGCCGAGCCGAAGTCAGGTCGCCGAAGACGGGTCGCCGAAATCGGGCCGCCGAAGACGTGAAGTCTGCCGAGCCGAAAGGGGTCGCCGCCGAATTCGGGCCGCCGAAGACGTGAGGTCTGCCGAGCCGAAAGGGGCTGCCGCCGAAGACGCTGTGGTGTGCTGTACAGACCGATGCCACCGAAGGGCTACTGCCAGGAGAGGCAGTGATACGGAGAGGATTCCAGAGACGATTAACAACGCTTAGATGAACTGGGCCGTGTAACCTTAGACACGGTAGACGTTCCATACAGTCCGGGGCTACGCCTACGACCGGAGGGAAACCAGAGACGCCGTACCATACCACCACGAGAGCCAGTCTGGACGAGACTGGGCCGTGACGCGTCATAGATAGGGTCTCTTGTATATATTGTATATTATTAGTCTTTCTCTTTAAGATAAAGATAACACTTAACGATAACTACCTCTAGAGTAGGGATCTTTATTACAGGTATTGTGCGCGTACAGAGCTGTGTACATTGCAGAATACAATATTATTACTTTATTATTGCCTTGGTTGTTTCTACAGGTCCCTCCCATCCTACCTCCTCGATCCAGACAAGGTGACAGGTTGAATCGGACCTTCCTCGTTGGCCAATTCCAGTCATACGAGACTGCGTTCACATCAGCCTGACAATTTGTCACAGGGGCCTGAGACCAGGCCGCCTCAAGTCTCGTGTACACCGCAAAGATAGACGTTTTCTGACCGCTCGAACGTCACACAGTCAAGGTGTATATATCGCTCTGTGGGATTATATGAACAGGGTAAAAGTCAACTTCCTCTTATCTGATGTTGTGTCCTGGTTATGGGGCCCTAACGAAGACGCAATACCATAAGTGTCCGGCCCCTAACCCGAGTGATGCCGAGACCCGAAAAACGAACGTGAATGGCAGAGAATCTTTACGTTCTACTGTTTTAAAATTAAAACGTGTATATGGGAATTCAATTCGAGATAATATTTCAGAAATAGAGGTCACAATTCCAATGATAGAAGTCTGCCAGTCACACAAAATTGGACTCTTTACGCAACACGTGGTAATGACGAAAATTGGTCACCAGGTAATGATAAAGCCAACGGCAGAATATTGGACGCTGAGAGGGGCTAGATTATGGGAACAAGATTATTATTACATACAAAATCAAAATGTTGGCGTAGACAGCAACAAGTTCAATTGAATGAACTCCAGTCAAAAACTCATTTGGCATAACCTATTTGGATAACCTATAGGTGTTATGCAGTTCAGAAATGGGGGAACGAACTATGGGTTACCTATTTTCAGGTTAACTAAACTTTTCAAATTTTAGGGCCTGCTTGTTTGTACCATTCATGAGAAAATAGAAGGCATTGATCTTTGAAAATAAACGGCATGGCATGCCGTTAATTTTTTCCACGGCCATGTCAACAAGCATTTGTGATGCATTCTACCAACATATGCTATGCAACATTACCGAACCGTAGGCACGAGCCATGACGTTATCCCATAGCTGCAGCTGTGCAGCATTCAGATTCGTGAGCGTCGCTACGTCACTCATACATCAGGCAGTGACGTCATTTTCCTCTCCGCGAACAACACACACTCAATGGCGAAACAGAAAACCCGTCGAAGCGGGCAGAGTTTCAAATTTCTCTGACAAGATATTCTTGCATTCGTTGGATATGACGATACCACTATCATCAAATATGATACTTTGGTAATCTTCCCTGCTGAAAAAACACATAGGGGAGAGTTTACAAAATCCATCCATTTTGAGGCTGATTACATCTTTAAAGATGTAATCAGCCTCAAATCTGGGCTGAAATCGATGTCTCTCAAACTTAACGAAAGTGACATATGTTACAACAGGTACAAAATGAAACACATCTGACCACAAGAAACTAAACTTGTTTCTACCATTCACGAGAAAATAGAAGGAGTTGATCTTTAAAAATAAACAGCATGGCATGCCGTTTATTTATCCACGGCCGTGTCAACAAGCGTATACACGTATGGTGCATTCTACCAACGTATGCTATGCGACTATCACCGAACCGTAGGCACGAGCCATGACGCTATCCCATGGCTGCAGCTGTGCAGCATTCAAATTCGTGAGCGTCGCCACGTCACTCATACGTCACGCAGTGACGTCATTTTCCTCTCCGCGTACAACACACACTCAATGGCGAGACAGAAAAGCCGTCGAAGCGGGCAGAGTTACAAATTTCTCTGACAAGATATTCTTACAGTCGTTGTATATGACGATCCCACTGTCATCAAATATAATACATATGATGCTTTGGTAATCTTCCCTGCTGAAAAAACGCACAGGGGGGAGTTTACAAAATCCATCCATTTTGAGGCTGATTACATCTTTAAGTTTTGTCGTCTGAATAATTAGAAGAAATGAGGTATGTCATCATACAACAAGTTAACAATTTGATTCTCATGTCCATTATAAATGTGCGTGTTACACCTTTTTCTTAACAGTCTTCACAAAAAATGTTTTCCCCGCATCAGACATGCATTCAAGGTTGTAATTAATATAGTTATCTTCCCATAGGAATCAATAGATTTGCTTGCGAGAATAGACTGGAAGTAATACATGTATTTATTTTTCAACGGCACAAAGCATGAATATTGATGTGTCGGTGCAGCGCATCACGTTTGAAAATTGAAGGCGAGCGATCAATTCCCCCTTTTAATTTGTCCTTGGACAATCCTGTGTCGGCGACACTGGTACACAACATGTGGGCCACTGTGTGTGTGGGTTGTTCTCATGATCTCTCCCCTTTGTTTATAACATGGAGTGGATTTTTCAACTATTGATAAGTGGCGCAAATATGATAATATGGATAAAATATTCTTACTATTCCAGGAAAGGACCAAGCTTACATTCCTGATAATATTGGCAACTTCAGGTCAAAATAATCCAATTATCATTGATTAAAAATTGATTCTGGGTTAAAGATATAGGGTACGGTACGTATCACTGGGAAAGACGAACTGCAGGTCGAGGGGCCAGCTAGGTGTCTGAGCGCCTCTCGCTACCATCTAGGCCAGACAGTATTGTCCAGGAATTAACATGAACTAGAGTGGAAATTGTCCATTCTGTGAGAAGATTGATTTGCACTCATCAATTTTTGCATGGAATAACTTTGGGTTAGTTATCTGTATTCACGAATGCCAGGAATGTTAAGTTGTTTTTATACTGAACAGTCTCAAAGATTGTCACTATGTACACCCGCAAGAAACTTGTTGTTCGACTTGTTGTTGTTGCTGTAACCGGTACTTGCACCTTACAAGAATATAAGGTACATGTAATGCAAAGGAAAATGTCTGATTTTAACACATTTCTATTAATTAAGGGTCAGCAAATTTTCATCAAAAAAAACATTGCCATTATTCGCTCCCCTTAATCAGCTTTTAGGGGATATATATATATATATATATATAAATTATAAATTTTAAGTAAGGATCTGAGGGGAGGTGGAGCGATTGCTCTCATAAAAAATGAGACTGTTAAAGCAGACATTAGACTCAACACATGAAACATGGACATTACATGGAATTTGGCAGACAGGGGATCCTTGAACAACCAGTGCAGTTGTGAGCTCACCCTGAAGACGGTTTCAAGCTTCAACAAGAGTTGAACCCATTTGAAGATAATGATGTCAGTACATGTAATACAAAAAATAAATAAATCTAAAATAATTAAGCTGTCTGCCCGCGATCCATTTTGAGAAAAAAAAGGAATTGCCTCTCACAGCCTGCAATGTATTAACTTTGTTATACATGTATAGGTCTAAGTCTGGAGTTGAAATGTTAAAAAAAAAATCTGTCTGCTCCCAACAGTAGCTTGAATGCACTAATGATATGATTTCAATCATAATTTCGTTGTGTCTAATTGATCTTGCATTAATTATTTAATCTGTTGGCAGATTCCTGCATTTCAGTTTGAAGTTTTCTGAGTAAAAATGAACTAACAAGGAAAAAACAACAACAATTGTAATTGTTGGCTACCTGTCATTTGAGACAGATAACAATTTTTTCTACCTGTCTCGTGAAAAAAAGCTAGTACCTGTAAGAAACAGGTGGATGGGTGTTACTTAACAGGTGGATGGGTGTTACTTAACAGGTGGATGGGTGTTACTTTCGACCCCTGTAAGTATTTCTTCATTGAACCCTCCCGCAACAATGGCAGAAGCTGTAGAATGTTCTTCCTCCGTGTCCTGAGAACTCCAGTCTTAATATTTGTCGAACTTATCATTTACATTGTACATGCTCATGGAGTAAATATTTGTTGAAGAAGAAATTTTTACGCAGATTCTCCAATCTGTCTCAGTGTCTCCAAATGCTAGAATAAACTTGATAAGGCTAGGATAATGTGGCTCAGTGCCATGTCAGGTATTAGACAGAGATCAACTGGCTCCATCGTGACGCTCTTCAGCAAAGTCTGCAGGGGGCACCATGAGAACGGGCTGGTTATTGGTCTACCTGTACCTGTGTATCCATCGATCTGTATCTTTACATGTATGTAAATGTGTATATCAGTATTTGTGTAAATACACAATGTGTGTGAGCAAATGTGTATCAAAATAACAGCAACATCAGTATTTCCTGTTCGTAGAATATGTGTACATCAGTATTTCCTGTTTGTAGGATCAGTATTTCCTGTTTGTAGGATCAGTATTTCCTGTTTGTAGAATCTAGGAGAGCTTTAAAGTGCTCTCCCTAGGCTTTTAGCTGGAAGTTGTCTCAGGTTGTCTCAGTTCCACATTTCCCACTTTTTCCTTACAACTGGGTGTTAATTCCACTCCTGATCGAGCTGCTCCCCTGGAATGAGCTATACATGGACCTTACCTGCTCTCCTGGAATGAGCTATACATGGACCTTACCTGCTCCCCTGGAATGAGCTATACATGGACCTTACCTGCTCCCCTGGAATGAGCTATACATGGACCTTACCTTCTCCCCTGGGATGAGCTATACATGGACCTTACCTGCTCCCCTGGAATGAGCTATACATGGACCTTACCTGCTCCCCTGGAATGAGCTATACATGGACCTTACCTGCTCCCCTGGAATGAGCTATACATGGACCTTACCTGCTCCCCTGGAATGAGCTATACATGGACCTTACCTGCTCCCCTGGAATGAGCTATACATGGACCTTACCTGCTCCCCTGGAATGAGCTATACATGGACCTTACCTGCTCCCCTGGAATGAGCTATACATGGACCTTACCTGCTCCCCTGGAATGAGCTATACATGGACCTTACCTGCTCTCCTGGAATGAGCTATACATGGACCTTACCTGCTCCCCTGGAATGAGCTATACATGGACCTTACCTGCTCCCCTGGAATGAGCTATACATGGACCTTACCTGCTCCCCTGGAATGAGCTATACATGGACCTTACCTGCTCCCCTGGAATGAGCTATACATGGACCTTACCTGCTCCCCTGGAATGAGCTATACATGGACCTTACCTGCTCCCCTGGAATGAGCTACATGTATACATGAACATTAGCTGCTCCTCTGAAATGAAAATAAAGCGGAGCTATCAATGATCGAGAGCAATCTTGGAAGAATTGCTCTCTTCAAACTGACTTAACTGAGATAAACTGCAGCTGCATTTCACGGGATGTCCCTCTTCCCTCTTCGAGAGTTCACGCTTAAATATGAAGGCCATCGATCAGGTGCTAGACAAACAGAACCTCAGCATGGAATTCCTTGACAATGAACATGTATGCTTCACATCACTGGTCCTCTCCTCAGACAAAAGACAGTATTGTTAATACCCCGTCACATGTACATGTAATCAGTATGGTGCTTGGTCTCTAATTTTTCAAGCAAATATAAACTCATATCGGGGTGACTAAATACATGTAGTCACCCCAAATTTATTGGTCAAAATCCTGTCATCGAGTCTTTCTCACAATCACTAAAATCATGCAAATAACACAAAAAGTATGTATTATCTGCATGAATTATGGACCAGGCTTTCAACTTCCTGTTCTAATACATTTGATCGTCTCCTGATTTCATGGTGGGAGATTTCTTTTCTTTTCATCGAATACCGTAATCGGACCCTTTCTCAACACACACAATCCAGAAGACCTCGAATACATGTAGACGAAGCCTTAGACAATGTAAAAACAAAAAAGTACAGGGACTGATCTAAATCTACTTGTTCTTTTGTGCACGTCGATCACACGATCAGGCAGCCAAAATTTGTTATTCGCGTACAATAAATGTACTCTCGTCGAGATGGTTCAATGTCAAATTTTTCTACGGGCGTGCATAAACAAAATAGTGAGTAAACGGGAACTGTATGCTCTCGGAGGTGCATGGGGATTGCCAGCATCTTTTTGTGCGAAACCATTCGTCTGTCGCTCCCTTGTTGACTCAAACTGGATTTTTCTGTAAACATAATCGGGGCAGTCTCTCGCTGTATGGAGGTATTATACCTCACTCTTTACTCGAGCACTTTTATTTGTCCGCTATATGATGATTGTTTACCCGCTGGTCGCTGCAGTACACAAACGGCAAAGAACAACCACTGTACTCGAGAGCTAGTCTAAGGTTTTCCTCGTCGACAGCGACGGCAATGAGCATCCAGTGCAAAGTTTTAATCAGTGCATACTTTATTTTAAGACAAGGAACGGGAGCGAGGTTTTGAAGTTGATTGCGGTGGAAAAAAGAATTTCGCTCCGCGTCTTAAATCGTAAGGTCATGGTCTAGGGGTAATAAGTATGTGTACTTGGTCGACTGTCCGCGTGTATGTACCTTCTGGTATATTGCACTGGTGCCCTGCGCATCAGGAGGTTTAGTCCGACTCTTGCATATGTTCCTAGAAATATCGATGCGTGGTGAAGGTATTAGGCAGCAATGCAAACTGTGTCGCGAAGAGACCAGGTTACAGGTATGTAAAAGTCTTGTAGAATTGTAACTTTGTTACCAATTGACAATGATTGCGAATACCAACCAAACTTTTACGGTCTAGATTCCTTCGAAGAAGTATCAAAATCACCCAAACTTGGTCTATGGTAGGAAGGTATCCAAGTATAATGTCTGTGACCGTGTTCCAAGTAAGGTACTGTAATCTCTCAGCATTAATGGTTTTTCATGCCTCTCAGGAAACTATCCAAGTATAATGTCTGTGACCGTGTTCCACATAAGGTACTGTAATCTCTCAATGTTTAATGGTTTTCATGCCTCCCAGGAAGTATCTGCATATAATGTCTGTGACTGTGTTCCAAGTAAATTACTCCAGTCACTCTAATGATTCGATCACCCAAGCTTTAATGATCTATGTTTGAATATGATCTTCATGCAGCGTACACAACATGCTTTTCCACAAATGGAACAATATTGAGATGGTGCATGTAAATGAAATAAAAATATGGGTGCTCATTAAATTTTATAAGCGAAACAATATGCTGCGAACGGAATATATTGAAATACAAAACCCTTTCATGAGCGAAACAATTTTCTACCTCGACACACAAAACGATACTTTAACACTAAACTGAATGAAAAAATAAGGTTGTTTAAATAGAATGCGACACAAATACTTGTAAAAAGAACACGAATGCTTTTACCCTGGCTCTGTGCAGTAATCCTCTATTAATTGAATCACAGGAAGTGAAACTTTGCGCAGTAGAGTCGGGGGTGATCAAATTTATTAGAACAAAATGGTTCAAAATTATACAGATAATCCATTATTTCTTCGTTAGTTCAATGACTATAGAGAGTGATCAAATTTATTAGAACAGCTGATCGAATTTTCTCCCCAAAATTGGGGATGATTCAATCTTGATCTGGGGATTGAATTACATGTAGGCCATTGTCACCTGATTGGTTGTTTAGCGCCGTCATCTATATTTTGAGGGCAAATAATTAAAATAGATGATGGATTTAAATTTTCATGAGTAAAACTTACTCATTCATTTCATATTTGTATGCAATTGGTTGCAATTAAATAATTATTAATAAATAATTATAGCATCTAGCATGTGTATTTATAAAAATCCAGGTCATTCTAAGCAACCAATCAAGTGACAATGGCCTTATTAGAGGGATAGCTTGCATGTCCATGTTGATCAGATGTTGTTGTTGTTGTTGTATGATTTCTTCAACTTTTCATTATAAATTAACTTCCTGTTAATAAATTATTAGGGCATTTATATGTACCGTATTAAAGTTGCGCAATCGTTCTAGTTCATGTTACATGATATATCATGAAGTGTACTTGTTCATTATACTCCGTCCCACTCTCCTGAAAGATATTAGGCTAAATACAATTAATATTTAGTTAATTCACAGGCACTTTTGTGCAAAAAAAAAAAAACATTGATGAGAGAGAAATGTATTGGCAAGAATATGTATTTTTTTTTATGAAAATTATGAATCTTTAGGGAATAATAGTGACCAAAAACAGTTGCAGGTCTAGCTGAAACAGAAAGTTTGGCAGGTAATCTGTTATAATAAGGACAAGTTTCTTGATGTAACTTGCCCTCTATACAGGTACATAAATTTACATGTACACCATCGATATATACATCAGTGCATGAGATTATATATTATATAATTATACTATACTATATATAATATGAGGTTAAAGTCTCTAATTGTTCTTAGATTATATACTATATAATTATACTATACTATATATAATATGAGGTTAAAGTCTCTAATTATGAGCTGCCATATATGACAATATTGTGCAGATATTATATATATAATTTCTTACAATATGTGGTCATGTTGAACATAAATTACTTAAAGTGCGATATTATATATGAATTGTTTTCTCATATATGTAAGAAATCACAAAATATTTATTGTTCTTCACGGTATATAGTTTTCTCTAAAATATGCTTCTGTTTAAATAAAATATATTTGATAAATATATGAAAATATAGAATATATATACTTTGCAAATATATATAATTTTACAATATATGGGATTAAGGTACGTTTAACGGAAGTTTGAAAAATACGCTAAACGGAAGTTGCGCGCGCTTCCGATACTGTACAATGTATGTTGTGGCGAGTTTTTGATGACAAATTGCAGTGGAAATCCTGGCGAACTAAGCTGTCAGGTTGGGTCAGCTCGTTGGGCAAATTCTCGCCGACCATTGTTTACAGATGTTGCTTCAACAAACAGCTACAATAGCAAGAAAACACCGATCCTGGTAAACCACATTTACGATCATACTAGAGCGCACATAATCAACTGGCCAAAGTTTGTCAACATTTGTAATATAATTATGAGTATCAATACCTAGCAGATTATTTTTCAAAATGTATCCATTTGGAGAAAACTTTTTCCCGTAATTTTTTTAACTCGAAATTTTATCGTATTCCCCCGTCAGGGTTCGACAGTTAGAATGAGCTATAGAAAGATAAGTGCATGAGAATGAGAGGGTTTGAAAGAAGGAAATGTTAGGTGATACTTTTGCAGGTATGGGAAAAGAAGAGGGCCCCTATAGGTTTGTGAAGAGGGTATATTATATTGTTTTATAAGAATTCGAGATTACACAGTGTCTATGTGACACTGATAAGAGGGGTCATGTGTAGGGTGGCTTGGGGGAGACGGGTTGAACGGCGTGTTCGCACGACCAGTGCGAAGGAGTGCCCAAGTTGTGATGGCGTGACGAGATATAGTGTTCTTTTAGGTTGTATCCAGGTAGGTGAAGACGCCAAACGCAATGGTCTGATTTTAATTATACCGTAGGCCTGTTTGTCCGGGATCGGTTCAGTATCTTTGATCTATACCTTTAATAAACTATGTGGTATCGCAACGATGACGTGTCCTGTTCTTTTGTAATCGGTAACAGGATATAATACAGATAGCGGCCCAGTTTCCCAAAGGTCGCTCCAAATTCATCTTCACGTTTCAAGTTAAATACTAAACTAAAAAAAAAAAAAACGTTCCGTCATTTACCTTGACCTAATGAATAAAGTGAATTGTTAAAACCGTGATACTTATTGTTCCATCACGTGATGTCATATAGCAATCAAGATAGGAGGCGGGGATTTTCTTTGATGTCCGTGTGATTTCCAAATATGGCAAGTGGTGATGGTATTGATGTTAATTTCTTTCGAATAGCCAGCTGCACTTCTCCTAATATAGACCACATCACCAAACCCGTATTTTGATCAGATAATGTGTTATGTTTAGCCATGGCAACATGTGTAGTGTTCGACTTGGATATGCGAAGATGCCGGGCATTGAGAGATAATAGGTCGTCCCGGAACATTTAGCGCACTGGTCTGGCCATATATTTGGGCTGACCGGGTCAAGTTTGTTTGATGCAGCCCCGCCTTATGTATTTTGATAAGGGGATACATTTTCAGTCTAATGAGGGGTATATTAGACTGTGTTTGCTCAGTAAATTCTAGTATTATTCGGCTTTCTTCTAGTTTTATTTTGCATCATGCGGTTTAAAAAGCGGTTAGGCCCATTACAGCGTTTAGCTTTGGCCCTGTCAGAGAAACGTGTGTTTGTCGTTCTCCCGATGCTAGTGCGGTAGAGCAGCTACAAGCGTGTTATGAAGACTATGAGCATAACGAACAATCTCTGACAAGCTACATAAAGCAGGAATCCCTTCATCAGATGAATCTGGAATTTTTCATTTGAACCCGTGGAAGAGAGAAGAACTCGCCACAACAACTCGGACATGCGCTCAGCGAACTTCCGTTAAGCGTATTTATCAACTTCCGTTAAACGTACAAAAATCATATATATTGTAAAAGTATATATATTGAAAAAGTATATATATTTCCAAAGTATGTATTTTTATTTTTTTTTTAATATTATTTGAAAAAAAAATCATATTATGGAGAAAACTATTTACTGTAAAGAACAATAAATGTTTTGTGATTTCTTACATATATTAGAAAACAATTCATATATAATTTCACACTTTAAATAATATATGTTCAACATGACCATATATTGTAAATAGATATATTTGTAATATCTACACAATATTGTCATAAACGGCAGCTCATACTAATTGTTCTTAGATTATATACTATATAATTATACTATACTATATATAATATGAGGTTAAAGTCTCTAATTGTTCTTAGATTATATACTATATAATTATACTATACTATATATAATATGAGGTTAAAGTCTCTAATTGTTCGATCATCCCCAAATTTTGTGAAAAAAAAAATTAATCGGTCATTTTAACCAAGCTGATCACTCTCAAAAATCATAAAATTAATAAATCATAATTGATTTATCTTCTATGATTTTGAGCCATTTTATCTACTTCTTGTTTTAATAAATTTGATCACGCCTGATTTTATAATGAGAAATTTCATTTACTGCCAATGCCTGTGATTGAATTATAAGAGGTTTTTACCAGAATGAGGTGATCGAGATGCTCTATGCATCTCTCTGCACCTTGAAATACAGTCGAGAACGCCATTACAAATCTAGGGTAACTGGCCATGCACACAAGGCGAAATCATGACTTTCTAAGTTGTGTTCAGGGGAAATACCAGAATGAGGTGATCGAGATGCTATGCATCTCTCTGCTCCTTGGACTATAGTCGAGATCGCCCGTACAAATCTAGGGTAACTGCGCATGAGCACAACGCGAAATCATGAATTTCTAAGTTGTGTTAGGGGAAATAAATATCTGGAGCTGTTCTTTAGCCCATCTGGTGATAGCTAGTCCATGAGATGTTTTAGTGATTTTGCAATCAGTTGAACAAAACATCAACTGTTTTCCAACACTCGGCCTATCTCTCCAATGTTAAAAACTTTGGATTGGGTACAAGAAGTTCAGGCAAGGCTGCGCAGTTGCAAAAAAATGAAACGGCGATAAAGTCTATATTCATGGTGCAGAATGTACAGTCTTATTCATTAATTAGTTCATGGATTTAGTTATAGAAATTAAACACTTTTATAGAATTTGAAAGTTGCAGACTTTTTTTGTTCCTTACCAAAACTTCCTCTGTGTACAGTAGGAAGTCTTATTGATAGCACTAACTGGCTATTAAAATCCAGTTTAAATGTCTTGTGTGCTGGAGACAATCAAACTGTGATAGGGACTTACGGTCTTGGGACTTCTATTAATATACAACTACTTTTATAATGACTACATGTACGCAAGAAAACATGTCGCATTAGAAAAAAATAAGTCTATTGTCTGTAATCCATACATTTATATACATGTACATGTAGAAGCGATTTCGTAATATAGATGATTTTTTTTTTTTTTTTTTTTTTTTTTTTTTTTTTTTATTTTCTTTGAATTTATGCATTTACATGTAGGTCTGGAAAAAGTAATTTCAAATTGACCAGTCACTAAATTTGGGCCTGTCCACCTCAGCTCATTATTTTGAGAACAAAGAAGAGCTGTCTATGCAGTGACCCGTGACATCAGCTGATCTGCTACTGGTTTGTATAATTTCATTTTGCCTTATCTTTTAACCCAGGAGAATATTTTGAACTGGTGATACATGTACATGTAGCAGGCATATATTTTCATGTAATATTTGCCAAATTATACATTATTCTCAGCATAATGCCTTTTCTGTGAGGGGAAATATACACTTACATGTACACTGTATGTAAAATATTATGTCAGTTATCACCAGTTTATTATATTGTCCTAGGTTAAAAGATAGTGTGAAGTGAAATTATACGAGCCAGTGGCTAATCAGCTGAAGTCACAGGTCACTGCACACACAGGCTCTTCTTTGTTCTCTCAATAATGTGCGAAAGGCCAATTGGTTTTTCAAAATTTTGGACATGTCAGATTTAGCAGGCGAAGTTCTATGGAATTCATGCATATATTGTCTTTACCATGTTTACCACGTTCTTTCACCTTCTGACTCGTTATTTTGTTCCTTAACTTTTCAACAAATTGACTGATTCGGCTCAAATTTCATCAGGATATTAACTATCAGGGGTTGAAATAATGCTTGTGTGCTTTTTTGCTGTGACAGTCACAAGATCACATGTACAATAGGTACAGATACTAATGATACTACCTGACACTGTATTGTAATATACTTGCAATACTGTAATAATGGGGTTATCCAGCCGTTGAGTGACCGTTAAATGTGAAACACATTTTATAAGCAATACTTTTTCACTAAAAAATGGAGACAAGTGAAAGTTAGCAAATGACAAATAAAAAAAAATCACTTGTCATGTGAGACAACAAATTTTTAGGAGAAATTTTCAACCCCTGACTATGGGGTGATTCGAATCCCCTCCAGAGGGTACACCGCTACCCTCCATTTACCCGCCCCCACCACCTCAAACACACGGTGATCCCACCCCATTTTCCCCACAGTCTTGTATCATTTAGACCTTGGACTCTTTAGCACATTTGTGATGTAGACTACATTGATAGACTTAATTAATTACCAAATCTGCATGTAGCATTATTACAGAAGAAGCAGCATGCTATTAAAGTGCCTAACTTTAATCCATGATATTATATAATAATTAATTAACATAATGATTACATCTGCATACACTTGCCATACAATGTGCCCCAAGCGCTAGTGTAGACATTTCACGGTACACATATGTCATTGCTTGAAACTGGAACATCCCTCATATCACACTATTTAAACATGTAACGGGTTAGGGAGTACTACATGTAACTCTCTAATATGAAGGTAAAAAAAGGCTGTCTTTGCTTAATAACTAAATTCATCATCATCACACTTCAAAATCCCCAAGTTACTAATGTTACAAGTCATAACAGTATTTTTGCAGGGAAAGAATGCATATAGTCTGATTTTTAATAGGGAAGAAATTGTCGCCTGATTTTCAAGTTAAGATGGACAACATTTTTTTTAAAAATGTAATACCATCTGAAGAGGATATGTCCATGGTCGCCTATGGCGGATGTATTCTAGTTCAATGTATTCTTGTCTCTATTAAGGAAAAATGACCTTTTTTAACTTCCACTTTAGAGAGGTACAATGTACATAGTGACCTGTCTTATACATGTACTCCTTTATTTCTTATTTTTTTCCTATATTTTATTAAGAAAATTCCTATATTTCTCCTATATTTTGGCAAATTTCCTCCAATATTTTCTCCTATATTTTCACTGTGAGTCACTTGTAGATCTGTCTGTCTCGTAGTAAAAGAGTTAGACCTGGAAAAATTGCATAACCCTTACAAATGTAGTTCAGGTTGCGCAAAGTTTAGGCAAAATGACTTTGCATACATGTAACCCTTGTTGCATAAAAATACTTTTAACATTCACATCCTATCATGAATGTCTGACGGGTTACGCAAACTCTAATTTGTCCAGGCCTGGAAGTCCTTAACTTGACATGATGAAAATACCTGGTGGTACATGTATTTGTTGCGGGAAAGAAAAGAGACAGTTTTAGACAAAGGAAGCCCTGTGTGTGTGTGTGTGTGATTTAGGACTGTATTCATGGTGTTCAAGAGTACACAGACTGGGCAGAGATTGGTCAACTCGGCTGTGTGTGCTCACTCACATTGGTGGGAACCTGGCCTAAGACAAAGGATCCAGTTTTGGTACACTGAACAGCCTGGACCAGTACACTACAGAGATTACCAACTGGGCTCTCCAACATGTCCAAAGATGACAAGCGGGCCCTCGGTGGCCAAGTGGTCTGAGGCGCTTCGCTGGTGACCGCTAGCCTCACACCGCTGAACCGGCATGGGTTCGAGCCCATCTGGTCCATGTCTGGAAGTTTGTCAGTTACTTGCCGATGGGCGGTGGTTCTCTCCGGGTAATCCGGCTTTCTCCATCAACCAAGCTGACTGTCACCATATCACGGGTGAAACAAACCTGAGCCTGACACTAAGGCAAATTCTCCCCCACCCACAGGCCGAGGGACATGGATTTCTTTGTGCTACTGTTACTAAAATCTGAGAGAGCTGTTGATCGCACTCTCCAATATCACTCTCCACTGCACTGGCAATTTCGAGGAGGGTGACCAGAAGCTCTCCTTGAGAAAAAATGGAGAGAGTGATATACATGTATGAGGGGTCACTCTCCTTAAAACTGAGAGACTATTAACCAGTCACGAGCTATACCCTATTTCTTCTGCATGTACATGTAATTATTCAAACAGCAAGAAATTCTGGTTCATACTCCATGTAAGAATCACGAGACAATGCATACAATAGCCAAGTCTGGGGACAACAATGTGTCTAGACTTGTGCCTTTTCAGCGACACAAAGACTCAGGCAAGCTTCCTACATGAAGTATCTACCGAAATTCTGCAAACATCTACAAATTTCACTAGCTATCTTTTTCATTCTTGGGATAAATAACATATCCATGCCACAGTATTTAGCCTCAGTTAACATAAAAATGGAGTTTTTTCTGCTTCTAAGTCTGAAAATGCTGTTCGAATAATTAGAAGAAATAGGGTACTTGTATTTCTTGTGCCTTTGCTTAATCTTTAGAAATTGTTTCTCCCAAACTGTTTATGATGTGCCATAAATAGATGGAACCATGGTAATTCCTTTTAATAATTCAATCGTGGGAACTGAAATTCAAGTTTTGAGAGGAGGGGGGGAGGCAAATTTATTAGAACAGGTAATTGACATTATGGTTCATAATCATGCATACACTGTATAATCCATATATATTTCAATGATTTTAGAGGTTGATCACATTTATCAGAAGATTTTTTCCCCAAATTTGGGGGTGATTGAATTTTGATAGGGGAATTGAATCATTGGATGGATTTTTACCATAACTTAATTCTTTGTTGTTGTTTTCTTCAAAAAGGTTTCTTTTTTTCAGATTAAACAAGTACATAAATTCGTATGCACATATACATGTACATGTATTTGCCACCCACCATGGAAGTATACACAATACATGCAGCTTAGGACTAGTCCATACTGGTAACCATATGGTAACCTTTATAAAAATCCCTATCAAAATTTACAAAATTCAATCGATGGTTCTAATAAATTTGATCACCCTGTAAAATCATTGAAATAATGAAGAAATAATGGATTTTGAATCAATTTGTCAACTTTCTGTTCAAATAAATTTGATCAACTTCAGATTTTATGGTGAAAAATTTCACTTCCTGTGATTGAATTATCAATGGGATTACCATAAAAAAAAACAATATTGACATAAGAGATACCGGTATAACATTAACAGTGCAAAAGACAGGGTTCGCACGGCTCCTGGAAACTCCTTAAAACTCCTAAAATTTAATTCTAGTGTTGGAAAGTCTTGGAATGTCCTAAAAAATAAAGTGATAGTCCTGGAAACTCCTTAATTTTAATCAAATCACACGAATCGAACGTTTTTGCCTGGTCAAATGTTATGATATACGTTGAAACTCCGTAAACTGTAATCAAATCAATCGAAACTATCATTGTTCATGTTGGGTGACCGGTCGTCGAACATTCATTGTCGTGACAGGTGCGCGACTTGCCGTAAAGGGAAACTGAATAAAGGGAGACTACTCACTGAGTTCGTTTGCGACATCAATGGTTAAGAGTTGTACTCGCCGTAAAGTGGTCTTCAATCACTTTTGCTAGAATTCCCGCTCAGAATTTGTTTACCGTCAATGTTGACACGCTTCGGTGAACTTTTGAACCTTGACTATGCCCCCTGGAAAATGTGTCTTCAACGAGCGCTGGCTCAGTCAACCAAATTACACCGCCTGGTTGGAACGGGGTGCAGATAAGTCCAACGCGAGGTGTAAAGTTTGTCAAAAAACGTTTGATATTTCCAATATGGGGGAGCCTGCCATTCGTAGTCACGCCAAGGGTGTTAAACACAAACAGTTACTTGAACAGAGAAAATCAGCAACTGGATTCACCATTCGAGATTTCTTTAACGAAGGACAGGCACCTAAAACTCCAACACAGTAGTTTCAAAACCATGCTTGAATAACCCGTGAAAAAGTCCTGGAAACTCCTGGAATTGCAATAAAATTATACCTGGAAATTTGAAATTATTGACCTGGAAAACTCCTGGAATTTTGTTTTAGTGTAAGTGTATGAACCCTGAAAAGACATCAGATACAATGGGCCTTTCACATATTAATACAATATCAGTGGTCAGAAAGCAGTCTTTCATTGTTGAAAATATCTGGAGTGCTGTGAATCACAGTAGTAAGATTTGAAAATTATTTGAAGGAATTTGCTATCACAGGTTTCTTGCACACCTCTGTTATTTCTTGCACACCTCTGTTATTTCTTGCACACCTCTGTTATTTTTTCAGGATTACTAAGAAAGCCATTGGTTGCCATGTCAGATTGTAGTCAGGTTCAATATTCATGTAATGTTTAACAGTTGTGTGAAATTGCCTGGAGCTGTCTGAAGAATGGATGGAAATAAAGTTCGAGTTTGATCTTATTCAAGTTATTGTTTATATTCTCTTCGGTAAACAACTACATGATGAAAAAAAGATGTAGTCAAAATGTCAACTGTGAATCTACATGTACATGTATACACATACCATGCCTATTCAATCATAATATTCGTATCTGTCAAAGTATTCCAATCCAATAGCTTTATGATCTTAATTTAGTATATTTAACATGTGCAAATATTTGCTGTTAATTCTAGGTAACCTTGTGACAGTGTGCTCTGAAATCTGACTTTTAATTAGCCTGTACTGAATTTCTTCCATACCAAACAAGTCAGAACTGTGTACATTAGCTACTTTAGCAGACTAACAGACAATTAAGTTAATTATGAGTACAATAGTGTACTGGTACCGCATTTGTTAGCTTATTACGGTGGTATATGTAAGCATTCCATAATACATGCTATTGTGATATATGTAGAGACACTATATTTAGAAGTCAAATATGTATCAGTCTCTTATTTTTACCCCTTAACCATTTTGGCCTTGGTGTATTGTCATCGTCAACTATGTCTGTATGTCCATCCATCCTTAACTGCATTTTAGGGGAAAACCACTGGAAATACAGTGACCAAATTTTGGAAACTTATTTATCTGGTTATAATTTAAAATGGCTTTGCTTGGTCAATATTTTACAGAGTTATGCCCCTTTAAAGATGTATTAATCTCTGATTTTGTCATATATAT